>LGAG01000591.1:964181-986470 GCA_001278395.1 Lerema accius
TAAACGTTCTAACCGCTAGACAATCACTGCAAGATATTTCTTATCAAGAAATTTTTATCTCGCTTACCAACAGCTAAAATTTGCGAACCTCTAGCTATTAATAGATCTTACACAGACAATCCATGACGGTCTATAATTCGACGTAGGTAGGACGACATAGAAAGAGCTACTTTCTTAAGTACAGTCTTTTAAAACAAATCAAACGCAGGCAAAATCGCGAGTTGAAACAGCTTGTTTTTTACTTAGTTTTAATTAATAAAAAACATTTTTATTTATTTCTTTTTGCGGGAATTATGCGACTAAAGGTTCATATTGAAAATCAGCAACCATTGGTTCACTGTAATATAATTATAATACCTATTAATCCTACTGTGATAGTTTTTTATCCCGTCTATTTGAATAAGGCAATATACACTTCAATAGTATTTATACTACTTACCGGCCATTGAGGCGCTGCTCATTCTACCGCGTGTAAAATCAATTTTGATTTATTTAAAATTATCCTCACTGTACAAAATCCACAACAAAATTACTTTTCGCAGATTTCTGATTTATCACAATTTGAGGTTGAGGCTAGCTAGGTATCTGCCAAATTGTTAATATTTTTTATTTACCTACCAAAAAGGACTGAATAATTTTTATGTTAGGTCTGTTTCATAAGGTCAGGTCGCAAGTTATGTGTGATACCTAAATAAACTTTTCACACACAGAGCCCCACAGTACTATAGTTTCCTGCTTCAAATTACTTGTTAGGAGATTTTAAATTTTATTAAAATCTCCGCATCGCTGGGAATCGAATCTAGGACCCATTGAATGGACCACCAGGTGATCGATATGGTAACCATTGCGCAAAACGGATTGTCAAATTGTGGTCAAAGTGAGTCAATATAATTTGTAAGTAGGTATGTAGGTAAATTGTTTTTGTTATTGTTTATTTGTAAAAATAAGAGGGCATAAATGTTTTTCTAACCGGCATGCCTAGCTAACGGACCGTTGACCTTGTTATTTGTTAGTTTTTTTGCCGTAATTCACCGCGCCGCCGCCTCCACGCATAAAGTAGTTATGAAGCTTGTTATTTATGTCTGTGTTATGAAGTCATTCTATACTGTGTGGCTCCGGAGATTGTGTTGACGTGTTTGGTATCTGTGTGAATATGTCATTGTCAATGTCTTTTTGGAATGTTATTGTCAAAGTCAAATTGAAATGTGTTTAATTTTGACGTTTTGTTTATTTAGGTTATAAATAATAATTACTCGAGATTTACTATTTTGAAACATTTTTCTATCAATTGACAATAACGAACAAGTTCATTATGGCACCAGGAAAAAGAAAAGTGCACGGCAAACGTTCAAACCAGCATGTTCAACGTGATTACGCTGAGAGACTTAATGATCTAAGTATTCAGTCATCTGACGAGAACAGTGATAGTTCTGATGCCTCCGACGAAGGATATGAAGCCGCTTTCGCAATTTCCATGTGGGATTTGAACCATTGCGACCCGAAAAAATGTTCTGGACGAAAGCTTTTAAGACATAAACTCATAAAAAACTTAAAGCTTGGACAACGTTTTCAGGGGCTAGTTTTGTCGCCAGTCGGTACTCAGAGCGTTAGTCCTAACGATAAAGACATTATAGAGAAATTTGGGATTGCTGTAATAGATTGCTCTTGGGCTAAAATCGACGAAACGCCTTTTGGAAGTATGAAATCACCACATCCAAGGTTATTGCCTTTTTTAGTCGCAGCTAACCCAATAAACTATGGGAAGCCTTACCAGCTAAGCTGTGTGGAGGCTCTCGCTGCTGCTATGTTTATCACTGGACATAAACAAGAAGCTAAATTTTATTTGTCAAAGTTTTCTTGGGGTCATTCATTTTTGGAACTAAATGCCGAAGCATTAGAGTTATATGCTGCTTGTACGGACAGTAAAAGTGTTATTGAGGCACAGACAACGTATTTAGATTCTGCAAGAAATGAAAAGGATACCCGACCAATGTGGCCACCGAGTGATTCTGACTCGAAAAGTGATGAAGATGGTAGTTAATAAATCAATTAGTTAAGATATCTTATGTTAAAATTACTTATATTTTATTTAAATCCATCCATTCTATTTTACATACTTGTGACTGTTAAGGCTGATATGTTTTAAGCTTTCTAAAAGAGTACATAATAATAATAATACACGAATAATAAAATTAACACATTGTATAATTATTATTATACATACAATATACTCAGACTTACATATTAATTATTATATTATGTAGGTAATATTTACATAATTTTCTTTCCAATTATTATTAAATAATATGCATCTAAAGGAAATCCCAAATCTCTTCTTACCTACAAGAGGGAGACTTGGTAATTACTTCTCAAAATAAAATGATAAAAAAATTGCTTAGTCTATGTTTTACTTGTGTTGTTTCTCATCAACATGAATTATTTTACTCTAAATCTACACTTTCTTATACTAAGTAGGCATATTAGTATTAATACTAGTAAATTCTACAACACTTAATGAAATTCAGAACAGAACTAATAATAAAGCTAAGTTCTTTTGTTAGTGATCAGAATTGCAAAACTATAAAAGGCAAAGAATAGTAGATATGAATAATAATATAATATGTGGACTCTATTAGTTATTATGTTTTGGGTGTTAGGAAAAATAATAAATTACTGTTTGGCTCTGTTTTGAATAGGAACACATTAACTTTTCTGTAAAAATCTTGTAATCCAGCCAATACAAAAACCTACCATCTTTCGTAGATATTTCGAACTATGTTGATCAAATTAGAGTCTTGATAATAGATGGAGCTACTGTCATAGTTCTACTAACTGCTAACAGATGGCGTTAGCAGACTTTAAAGTAGCGCGTCGAGCTTTTATTACAAAACCAAGAATGAATGTGGGGTCGCCGGTCCGGTATCTCCGGTTCCCGTATCCGTTTACAAGTTTAGTTCGGTTTTACCATTTGACGGTGGGAGTCGTTTTGTGGCGCGTAAAGTTAACAGTTAAAAACTCGCGGAATTACTTGTTTATTCGTTGCGCACTTTTAGTGTAAAGTTACTTGTGGTGAATAAAATAGTGTAGTGGTTTGTGGTAGTTAAATATAAAGTTCTTATCGGAACGTAAACTTCGAAACTTATAAGGTAAGTTTGTACCGGGCGACTTCGGTGCAACCTGTCACGCAGGTGTCTGTAAGTCACTAACCTCTGATGAATAAATAAATACAATTCTCAGTCAACGTTAATCTATTACACTTATAATTAGCATTCAAAAATATTTAGTAGGTAATAATTACTTATTTTTCTATAGCTTGTTGATTCTAATATTTAAATTAACGATTTTATGGTGATAATTATTTTCTAAGAAGTTGTTTTTACGTTTATTACGATTTATTTACATGGTCAAATTTTGTAGGTAAAAATGCGTGTCGTGTTCATATTTATTACGGATTTGATTTGGGATGGATAGTACTTACAAGGTAACTAGCTGGTAATTACTAATAGACCTGCCCGTTACGCCGATGGGTCCAAGTTTGATTCCCAATCGGGAAAAATATTTATGTAATTGAGAACTATTATTTTGATCGATTATTTCAACAAATTCGTTTTCCATTTACTATGACAATAATACAGTAAGACAAAAATTCGTAGTGGTACCAGGCGAATTATTATATAATTATGATTATGATTTTTTTTATTAAATAAAAATTCTATTATTATTATTTTATTGAATTAAAACCTTAGATGATTTATAATTAACACTGCCTGTGGCTTATAAATGTCAACATTTTAAACTGATTTAAAATTATAATTGTCATTTTATTTTACCTTCTAAGTTTTGATTAAAATCATGTGAAGAGTATTTTAAACATTTTTGTAAATTTTTGTACTCCTATATCGTTTTAGATATTTCAAAATGCTGGAGATCAGATAGTGAAAATGAATCAATGTTTTGTGAAAGTCATTTCTATGTGGCATTATACGTATCTTTGTATTTGTCTGGTAAGCGTTCATACGTTCTTATTATACAATATTACTGGATTACTGGATTATACCTTCGCTCTTGAGGTTCATTATGTGATTTTTTCCTGTATAGGCTTTGCTCTCCTCGTTGCTCCTCATACATTTCGTAGTAACGTCTACATTTGGAAGTTAGTTTTAAGAGTCCTTGATTTATACTAAACACTTCTATAAAGGTGGTATCAGCTATAATAATGTCTTGGGCCGCCCCTTGATGGCATCTTATTTGATGGCCTAGGCAACGTACATAACGTCATGGGGTATTAAAATCCATTTTAGTATATTTACTAAGTTGTAGATCACAGTTCCTGTAGGTTTTATAAATAAAATTTACTGTCGCTTTTGGTGGAAGTTTGGTAGCCTCCGTTATAAAGATCATTAACAGCCTGCGCAGTTTACGTAGAATACCCATGGTCATTTGATATGGTCATCCTATTTCCTATTAATATTATAAATATGAAAGTTAGTAAAGATGTTTGATGTTTGTCCTTCAAGCGCTAACCGGCAAACGGATTAAGCTAAAACTTAGCAGACAGATGATTCGTATCCAGGAATAGGACATAGGATTGATTTTATAGGTTTGTAGGTTTCCGATTGTAGGTTTCCTTGGAATTATTTGTACGTCTGTATGTTTTTAATTAAAGGTTAAAATGAAATGGGGCTCGTATATGGACTATGACTTGGATCATTACAACCTGGAGCATAGGTTCCCTTACAAAATCTCTTTTTTCATCGAGTGATAGTTTACTTATTTGGTTAAAAACTTAGAATACTGATTAACCACGACCAGGAATTTATCCCGATCCCAGTCCCGTCCTGTTTTGAGTACCCGTGGGATAATTTGGACATTTACGTGTTCGTCAAACGTACCTTACCATCAATCTTTCAACTTTTAAGTTAGGGATTTTCAACGGAATTTTAGTGTGAAGTCTCTATTTAACCTATTAGAGCCTATTTGTCTTGACTGATGTGCATGTACAGTACAGGCCCTTGGTAGGCTAGGCGCATCTTAAAGTGATGCATCTATTAACACAATTCCTATTCAAGCTACGAAATCTACAACTGCTTGACAAACAGCGCAATCAAAAGGGAAACAAGTGCAACTATCATTGAATACGCCCAAACCATTAGTTTGTTTTTGTGATATAGACGTAACTCCAATGATTGCTAGTACCAGTAGCTGATTTAATGTCATTTTGCAGGTTGATATTGTGACCTACGTTCAGTGAAGAAATTTAGGACATGAAATTTAGTCCTTGTATTTAATGTGAGAAGTCCGTCGGTTTTACAATGGTGATATTGTCGTAACAGTTGAAAGAGCGACACCAGCCATGAAGCCTGTACGAAGAGCGGACAGCAGTAGTCAAAGCTGTTCTTGTACGTCGTGTATATACAAAAGTGAGTCTGAGCAACCTTCTATACGAAAATATGTTGCCCACGGATCAAGAATAAGTAGATTATATTTCGGAAAGTATATTCCTTTACGCGAAAGAAAGTTGCTTACTAGGTTAGCCAGAACTAGAGCTGTTTATGATGATCTTAGAGCTCGCCTTATTTCTGACAGCACAATCAGTCTTGAACAAAAAGCAGATTTAAGACCTGGGAAACACCACCGTGTTGTAAAACCTGTCGATTCTCGAAAAAGCGGTGCTATCTTAGAAATAATTGATATTATCGATAAAGGCGCAGCGCTTGATCCAAAAAAATTAAGTGATTGTTGCAGCTGCTGCAGTTGCTCATCAGAATCAAAAATCTTAGGACACAAGGAAAAAATAAAAAGAGGGAAAAAAGATGAACACGGTGGAGCAGGGCAAACTGGAACGGGAGAGGGAGTTATGGCTATTACACACGAAAGGAAACACGGCAAAGCTGGACAAACAGGAATGCGAAAAGAAGTTTATGAGAGAACAACTGAGAAAAGACACGGTAAAACAAAACAAAGTGGCACTGGGGAGGGAGAGTATGCAACATACGAGACATACGAGCGAGACTTTGGTAAAAAAGTTCCAGGTGCGATAGGACAGCGATACAATAAAAGAGAAGTACACTTTAAAGCTAAAAAAATTAGGTCTGAGCCGTGTACTTGTACCTTTAAATTTAGTGGTTTAATTAAAAAACATTCAAAGTCTATGCTTAGGAAAACACAACCTCCATTAGAGCAGCCATTTTTAAACACAGAACAACAAGTTGTGGTTAAGAAAGCAAAAAAAAATTTGGCTAGGAAGTCGATTCAAAAGTACAAGGAGCTTCGAGATAAATTAGACCAAGATATGAAAAAACTCAATGAATCGAAAGAAAACTTGAAGAAAAGTTTACAACTGCATGCAAAGAAATCGTTAGAACAAAGTAAGAAAATTAAGAAAAAAATTAAACAGAATATTGAAACTGGCGTACGAAGATCTATGCAGGTAGTAAAAAATCTTCGTCCCAAAGAAGTATTAGAACCTATCGAGAATCCTAACATCGAAACTGAATTTAAAATAAAAAAAGATTCTTTAGTAAAATTTAAAGATCACCTAAAAAAAAAAGCAATGATGAAAGACTGGGAATGTAATATAGAGTGCGAGCCAGATGTCTGTGTTCCAGAAGAATGTTTTAAGGTTATAAAATTAAGGAGGTCACACAAAAGAAAAAGTCAACAAGATCGTAAACTTTCAGCGGGATATGAAATGATCAATAAAGAAGCGAAAATTGGTGGGGTTCCATTAAGTGGATCGAGTAGCGGTGTACAAACAAAACAAATAGCTATAACTAAGGCAACGCATACGAAACGCAAAAAACAAAAGCCAATGTTACGTGATATGAACAAGAATCAAGTTATGGAAAAACATTTAACAATTACAACAGAACACGTGCGCAGAGTTAGTGGAAAAAAGGGTGAAGACGAAAATATTAAGAAAACAAATATATGTGAGTGTCCCAGAATAGTGGTAAGTAGTGGACAAAAAGAGTTATACGAAAACGTTTCACCTGAAGCAAAACCCTTCCATGATATTGAGAAGAAAGATAACATAAAGACTAAAAGTAGAAGAGGAAGGGGACTCGTTGTAAAAAAACGTCCCTCGCGTGGTCGGCAAGCTGTGCGTATAAAATCTTCATTCAGTTTTGACATAGAATTTTACAAAAACCGGCCAGAAACTAAATTATCACAATCAAGTGAAGCTTCTGGTATACATATGCATGCACAAAGAGGTAAACGTAGAAAAGTACATCGCCATACTGAGTCGAAATCATCTGTAGAATCTTCGCAAGGAACACCTCAAAATCTTAAAACAAGGTTAATTCAAACCGATAAACACGGTAAAGGTCAACAACAAGGACAGGTCATAACTAAAGTTAGTAATGTAAAAACTAATACCAATTATGGCGCGAAATCAGTATCTAGTATGACAAATAATACAGCAACAACAGATAAAAATATATCTAAGGAAATTAAACAAAAAGGACGTTTATCACAGGCAGCGTTATTGCCAGCTCGTCCAGATGGCTCCCCTTCGCGAATTAATAGGAGTTACTCACAACCTAAAC
This sequence comes from Lerema accius, assembly GCA_001278395.1. NCBI lineage: Eukaryota > Metazoa > Arthropoda > Insecta > Lepidoptera > Hesperiidae > Lerema > Lerema accius. Next base: position 971,732 of record LGAG01000591.1, read on the forward strand.
AAGCAGTACGCATTGGATCTACATTTAGTTTTGATATAGAATTCTACAAAAAAGGTGTAGAAACACCTGCTGAAGTAGAAGTAGAAGAATCCCCACCTCCTCAAAAAAGCATAAAACCAATAAAAGAAAAACTGCAACATATCCATAGTAAACAAGTACAAGTTAAGCACAAATTAGTAAAAGTAAAAGGAACATCTGCCAAAGCTTATAATCATGCAAAAAATACCTTACATAGATGTTTATGTACTTTAAAATTAAACAAACATACTAAAACTAAAAAAGAAACTAAAAAAAAAACATCCCGGCCTGCCATGATTAACAGATCTGTTGAAACAAAGAAAAATTATCGTGAAGAACGGCCGAAGATATATGACTTGCTGCCTTATGAATGTGAACCTGGAATTTGTATTCCTGGTGAATGTGATCCGATAGCTTGCAAAAAGATTTTGGACTTGAGACACCAAAAATTTAAACGTAAATCAATAGGATCTCATACAGACTCACGTAAAACAAAATCTACATCTAGCATTTTGTCAAGACCTTTTACTTCTGCGAAAACTGTTCAATCATCGATCGTTTCGACAAAGGAAGGTGGTACTGGTGCACCCAGGAGGTATAAAAATAATTTAAACTCGCGTCGCAAGGAATTAGTGAAAACAACGCTTAAGGCATCTGATCGACAGGCAGTGCGGATAGGTTCCACTTTCAGTTTCAATATCGAATTTTATAAAGATAAGCCGAACCTAGCGGTGAGAGAGGCAGAGGAGCCAAGTATGTCGAGCAGGCCACCGGAAATTTACAAGTATCAAAAGTTTGAAAAGCAGACAAAAGTTAATGATAAACGTAATAAATCTATGTTTACTCAAGTTATGAAGATGGATAAATACATTGGACCATCACTTAAAAATTGTTTATGTACTTTAAAATTACATAGGAAAAAAATCCCCAAAGCTGAAAAAAAGGTTCCAATGTTAACTACAGACACTCAAACGTTAGGGGAAGCTCCAATACGAGAATCAGTGGATAGAGGTACAAGGACCAAAAAGAAACACCATTACAAATTACTACCTTACGAATGTGAGCCATATACCTGTGTGCCAGGAGAATGCGATCCATATATATGTTTAGAGAAGATTAAAAGACGGGAATTAAATACTCGCAACATTGGTGCGTTTACTGATAAACCGGAGATGCAGTCCATATCTAGCATTACGGAAGATTCATTTACAAAGTCAGAAGCAACATTAGTGCAACCTAAATTGTTTCCCAAAGGTACTCATATGAAAGCAAACTATTTTAAAGGACATGAAGGCAGACCAAGGTTGATAGGAGAACACTTTGATAAGGCTTCTAAATCAAAGCAAGCTGTTAGAGTTGGATCAAGTTTCAAGTTCAGTATAGAATTTTCAAAACAGTCACCTGAACCAGTAATGGTAACCAAATATCCTAAAATAAAACCATCTCCAAAAGTTTATCAAAATAATAATACAGACAGAGGTATAACGGTTACCAAAGTACGTGTTAATCACGGTGATACCCAATCACTGGAACCAAGACAAGTTAACAGAGCTTCATTAGTGCGTCCCATGTTAAAGCGATGCTTTTGCACATTGAATTTAGAGAAAAAAACCAAACAACAATATCATAAAACCGGAAATTTTGGCCCAAAAGTTTATACTATTGGCAGAGCAACAACTATGAAAACAGAATTAATTTCTCAAAGTTTTAGTTCTCAAATGAATGCAAATCTACAACTTATAGAGCCTAAAACCAAAATAATATCAATATCCACTAGTTCCTTTTTATTAAACAAATATGTAAAAAGTTTGAAATCTAAATATGAGACAGAAAAACTTTACTCCACCTTTAACATATTAAATCAACTAAAAGAACCCGCAGTTAAAAAATCAAATCTAAGTATGAAAATTAATATTGTCGGAGAAGTTTCACCGTATGAGAAATCTTGGACAGGCTACAATAAGGAGACGCCAGAGACATTAAGTCCTGCGTATACCAGTGAAGAGTCTTACGATTACTCCAAACTATTTAATCAGTCGTGTCATCAAAATTTAAGAAAATTGACTGGTATTAGTAGATATTTAGAGAGATCTTTTTGCACAATGAATGTACAAATTTCAAATCCGGGAAAGATACATCATAAACTTAAACCGTATGAATGTGAACCAGGCATCTGCGTACCTGGTGAATGTAATCCATACGAGTGTAAGAAATTAATTATGAAACGATTTGCAAAACACGTGCACAAGAGTTCTGGTACAAAGTCGAAATCCATATCAAGTTATACTGCAAGTAATACAGGGTCAGATTCTAAAAGTACTCAAATGCAAAAGCATATTCGAAATCATTCACGTGCTACAGTATCCCAGAGATATAAACACTCGCCAAAGATTCATACGCATGGGCAAAGTGAAGGTAGACCTAGAGCAATAGGAGAAGACTTTGATAACACTTCTAAATCAAAGCAAGCTGTCCGTATAAAATCAAGTTTTAGCTTCGAGTTGGAGTTCTATAAAAATCAGGCTTTAGAAAAACCTTTCAGACAAAATAGGTATGATACTGTTGACAAAAGTATGCAAAATTATAGTCACAAAATTCCTGGTAAAGACAAAAAGTCTCAATCAGCCTTAGGAGGATCCTTATATAAAAGTACCGCTTCAATGACTAAACGATGCTTTTGCACATTAAAATTACAAAAACGAGGCCGACTTCAAACAATTACCTCAAGAAATATTAAAATTGGGACCAAAAATCATATAGATCCAGTTTATTTAAAGGAATTGGGCATTAACACAGTTCAAAAACGAATGAACTCTGGTTCGAGTATGAAGAGTGAAGGAAAATATAAGAGTCATGCAAGTGGCGCAACACCTGTAACAACACGTCACAAATCAACGAAAGCTATAGAATATATTCAAAATACACAAAATGACAGTTACATTGAAAATGTTCCAAGCGTACGGTCAGCAGTTCGCATAGGTTCCAATTTCAGTTTTAATATTGAATTTTTCAAAGATATGCCTGGGGAACTAAATTATAAAGAACCAGATCTACAAGAAAGAATAATACATACAAAAGAAATAAAGGCTTACCCTTCTTCAAGTAAAAAAAGTTTTTCGCATAAATTAACTGTTACAGAAAAACCATTAAATGAAGAATCTACAATGACAGCAAAACTTCACACCACTCATATTCCAAAAAGTCACGATAATAAAACCTTTAAGAATAGATGTTTTTGTATACTTGGTTTGCGTAACAAAGAAAAGCTCGAACAACGAAGTATAAATAAGACAACAACGACAAGTAAACTTGATAAGTTCAGTAAAGGAGATAGAACTAGTAAGTTGTCAAATAAAACTGCTGAAAAACCGACAAATACAAAAGTTAAACACAAAGTTTATACACACCATTTAGAACCTTACGAGTGTGAGCCTGGAATATGCATTCCGGGACAATGTGATCCATATCAATGTGACAAAATCATACAACAGAGGTTAGCTAAACAAGTTTCAAGAAAATTGGAAACTGATACAGTTCGAAGAAATTCAACATCTAGTGGTTCTGAAAATTATAAAAGTATAAGAAACGAAAGAAGTCAAGCTCAAAGCCAAACTAGAGGAAAAATAATACAACATCAATCTAAGAATATTGCGCCTTCGAGCAGCAAAACATTTAATGATAAGAACCTAGTTAGAATTGGGTCAAATTTTAGCTTCAATATTGAATTTTATAAAGAAAATGTGAACGGAAATGCTACAAAACCTGAAAATATAAGAGAGGTAAAAGCATATCCAAGCAAAGTCATTCAGTATGATAAAAGACCCCTAGAAAATGTTTCTAAAATTAGTGGGACTAAAACTGTCAGTGCACAAAGCAAAAAATCACAGTTTGCTACAAAAACAAAAACATTAGGTATTAATCCTCTTTTAAAGCGTTGCTTTTGTACTTTGAAGCTTATGAATAAAACGATTCATAAAATTGATCAAACCGAAAAACTTAATAAATTGGATATAAAACCTATAACAGCAACAAAATCAGTCGAAACGCAATTGTACAAACCCCTAAACGGTCAAATATTACAACATGAGTTAAATAGACATGATTTATCTCCTTACGAGTGTGAACCTTTTGTATGTACCCCTGGTGAATGTGATCCTGTAGAATGCTTAAAACGAATCAAGAGGAGGCAGCAACATACTAGAGAATCAAGTACCATTACTAAATATCCCAAAAGAAAATCAATAGGCAGTGTCGGTACTAAAACGAGAAATGAATATTTACAAGTAAAACGTCTACATAAGGCACCTGATAAAAGTATACAAAAAACAAGCTACGTTGAGAAATCCTGGCCAGAAAAATCTTATAATCAATCGAGACAAGCTGTACGGATAGGGTCTAATTTTAGTTTTAATATCGAGTTCTTCAAAGAACGTGGAGATGGTTTAACACATCAATATCAACCATGTAACATGAAACACAACGTAGATGCGCAAGGTATACATCCACGACATAAAACTTCAGAAACAACAACGGCACTAAGAAATAAGACTTTATCTACTTCAAAAAAAATTCAATCTGATCGCCCGAAGTCAGCTCATTCTAACGTAGGCACGATCTTAAAAAGATGCATATGTACTTTAAAATTAAATAAAGCCGGAAAACAAGAAAATTTACCGTCAACGAAGGCAATTTCATATAAAGTTAGAGGAACATCAACACAAAGACTAAGCGCAATACAACATCAGACTAATAAGTCTGTTAGAATATTAGAACCATATGAGTGTGAGCCTTACGTTTGTGTGCCAGGAGAGTGTGATCCATATGAGTGTTTGAAACGTATCCAACGTAGACAAGTTCGAGATTTTGGCACGGATTATAAACATCATGTAAAAGATTCTGCTACAAACTCTCTCAGAAAACCACTAACAAGGTCAACCAGAGCGCAATATCATCAAAAACGAAAATTTGGTTCAAGAGGAACTTCTATAGTTACTAAACGCACACGACCTTCTAAAGAAATATCTCAATTGCCTTATGATTCATCTCCAAATACCAATAGACAAATGGTTCGTATTGGTTCAAATTTCAGTTTTAATATAGAGATTTTTAAAGACCATGGGACAGGAAATACTGAACGAGAAGACTTAAAAGCAGAAACAGCATCAAATATGACAAAAATACAATTGAAACAGCCAGAAAAGGTCTCGACAAAATCGAAAGGTTCTATTAGCGCATTAAGACGTCGGTGTGATAAAAAATCCCAATGTTCAACTATTAAAAGACAACTTCAAAGTTCTATAGCTAACACAGAACCTAAGAGATGTTTTTGTACATTAAAACTACTAAAAAAACCAAAACATTCTGAATCTAAAGACAAACATACTACACCATCCATACCGACTAGAACCAAAGCGACTGAAACAAAAATTAAATATTCTGTACCTCAAGAATTAGGTGTCTATGAATGTCCACCTCTAATGTGTATTCCTGGTGAATGTAACCCATATGAATGTTTAGAAAAGATAAAGAAAAGAGAAATTATGCGAAAATCGCGTACTGTAGGAACACGGGCCGGAAGAACATCGATAGCGTCTGTACAAAATCGAGGTTTATCATTAAGAACTCATAAAGTTCAATCTCAAATAACAAAAAGAAGAAATGTTGTCGCATCTACTCCCTTTTCTGAACCACAATCTGAAATCTTTAAATCGAATCGACAAAATAAATGTGCTGTTAGAATTGGGTCGAACTTCAATTTCAATGTAGAATTTTTTAAACATAAGTTGCAACCTGCTGTCGCACCTGTCTCTATGATAGTTAACGCAAGAAATAATGAAGAAGATTCAGAATCTTATTCAAATCAACATTTTACAGCTGGAACTAGAAATTTTGGGCATTCATATAAAAATAAAACTAAAATAAAAGACCAAGGATCTGATGCTGGAAATTCACTTAAGAGGTGTTTTTGTACACTACAACTCCGAAATCCTTCTGGTCAAAAATCGAGACGAGTGACAATTGGTCGTCCCGAAATGAATGCCAGATATCCACAGACATTAACTGTTGGAAGAGTAATGGTTGAACCGTGTTGTTATTCTCCGAAAATGTATCAAACTAAAAAAGAAAATAAGGCACGATCGACATGTACCGACCCTAAACTGCTTCAGAAAACTGTAGGAACGAAAACTGCTAAAAAATATCTAGATTTTACTTCATACTGTAATCCTATAAATTGTCACGATGATCAAAAAAGGATGTTAAAAGATAATTGTAAAAATGATATGCAGACTATTTTACCCTTTTCACCTAGCAAATTTAGAAAGGAAAGTAAGACTTATGTATCTGCCAAGAAAAACAACTATACTCCATCTCAAAACAAAGGGAAACATGTCCATAATCCAAGTGATAAATTAATAGTATGCACGGATGGAAGAAGATTAACTGCAAAGAAAAGTAAAAAATCTATAGCTATAAAATCACTGGAAAGAAAGTCAGACGATAAAGATAATTTCTTTTGTCGTTGTATTAGGTTTTTTTCTCGCAGCTCTAAAACAATATGTAAAAGTCCTGAACATGATAATAGAAGTACTATAAAACAACGGAGACCCGGTTCAAGAGCTATGCCTGAAATGGTAAAATTGGCAATACGGCCTAAGAAGGCAAAAAGCTTTGGTGATGAATGCCCTTTCATTTGTCATAGGGACATAAAAGCAACAGACAAATGGCATTCTTATTTACAAAGTGGAGATGTAAATGGCAGTATAATAAAGGAGCCTAAAACACAAAAAAAACAAGGAGGTGGGAAATTTGTTACCTTTGCGGATAATAAAATGGTTGGTAGAAAAGCAAACAAATCAGTATATTCAAAATCTGAAACACATGCCAGACTTTGTTATTATTGTTCAGTCAATGACTGCCCACTTAACAAAGGTGACTCGCCAATACCAGGTAATAAAAAGGCCCCTTCTTATTCAGAATCACCTGATGCTTGTAATTATTGCGCGTGTTGTAAAAGAAAAGTCGATACGGATGAAATAATCAAAGGGAGTGGTGATAGGCGGTCAATTACTTTATCACAATATAAAGAAGACATTGATAAATGCCCTTGTGACAATGATTTTACAACTATCAGTAAAGAAAGACGATATTCGTTAAGTAAGAAATCCAAAAAGTCCTTGAAATCAGATAAGGAATCGAAAAAATCCTTAAAAATAAATCCATCTCAAAAGCCTGAACCACAAACTGAAAAATCTAGTCAGAAGTCCATAAAAGTAGATGACAACAAGCAAAAATGTACGTTTGAAATGCGATTAGATCAAGACAGTCTTAGAATTATTAATCCAAGTGAGGTAAAGAAAAAGATGGAGGAGATTTATGGTATAAAAGATATTCAAAAGAAATCCAAGGAGACCAAAAAAAAATATTCTTGCATTTGCTGCGAATGTCTAAAAAAAATCAAAACATCAGTACCAACTACTACAACACCTACACTTACAAATAAAATTAAAGATAAAACTGCTGATAAGCCACCCCAAAAAAAAATTGGTCCCTGTACATGTGGAAGTACAAAATGTGCTATAGATTCATTTAAAAAGAAATATTTCCTTAAATGTCAAAGACAAATTAAAAAGCGGCCTAAAATTTGTATATGCGGAACTGATATTTGTGCTGAGGAATATAAAAGAATTAAAAAGAAAAAAGAAAAGGCCGATAGAATAGCAAGATTAAAGGTTCAGTCCGCTCACAACACAAAGGAAAGAAGAGCAATTGACTTACGAATAAAAAAAGAAGAAGAAGGTGATGAACATCGTCGAATTAAACGATTGAAAAAAAATAAAGAATTAGAGAGAAGAGTTAAAGAATATAAGAATGCTAGTGATGTACTGCTTGCAGTAGATTCTATAATAGATATTAGCAAACTTGGGATTTCGTCGCTAGCTGGTGGTTTGCGTTATACATCAAAAGCATTAAGTGATCCTAAAGTAACCTATGAAAGATTTGCCAAGAAATATAGGGGAAAAGATCCAGTACAACTATTACAAGCAGATTATAAAGAGAGTGATGTTGCTGCCACTTTGCATCGGCTCAGGATGAGATTTTGTTTTATGAAAAAAGTTCAATCATTGAAAGAGACACTGGAAGGGAATCCGTTTACGCATTTTATTTTGCATTTAGCCGATAAAAATCCAAAGACTCGGAAATTTCACCGAAAACCAGTGAGACGTTTACGTGAGCCCTTAGATTTTCAGTGTAGCCTTTATATGGCTTCTTTAAGAAGAAGGCCGCACTTTTCAGTATACTTGAAATGGCCGAGGTTTTATCCACATTTTTTGTCTATCTTAAACATTTGGAAACAATTCACCGATATAATGCTATTCCTTTTAGCCGCTGTAGTGTGGAGTCCTTGTATTTTGTGTATGGAAGGGTGTAGGGCTTTGATGTGTTGCTTTTTCTGTACTGGTTAAATGCTCTGGAATAAAGTACTTGTTTCTATGAATTATTTTTAATAAAAGTTGCTACACACTCTAGTTTTGTGTCTTATGTTTGAACTATTGGGAATCTAGTAGAATTTTAATTTATTTTACTACATGTCACCGCTAGGGGGTAAAAATTCTTGCGTGTCCGTGCTTCAGAGGGCATGTTAAGCTGTTGATCCCGGTTGTTATAGTTAGTGATAGTGGTTAAGCCGTGTCCGAACCCCTTCGGCGGCATTAAAAATTCCAATACTTGTAACCTTCGCCGATCCGACTGGAACAGCATTTTTTTTTTAAAGACATTTATTTTAAAATCTGCCCATGTATAAATTATCATTGCACGTGACTATACTTCGTTCTATTAACACTGCGCTCCACCGCTGCCAGCATCGAATTTATCGAACGTCACCCGAAATATGGAATACGTCTTTTGTTTTTAGATATAAAACCTTTTGTTTGTCATTGAACTCTTAAACTACTGAACCGATTCTAATAAATACTGTGGTGTACTTAAGATAGTTCGAGACTCGAGTATGGTTTACGATCACAATTGAACGTATTAGGTGGTGCTATTATATATCGAGATACTTCATCGGACCAACCATACTAATATATAAAAAAAAAAACCTACCTAATTAAAAACCATGATAGCAAAGTCAAATACGATGGACATTTCTTAAAGATAAGTGAAAATAAAAGATGGGAGCAACTGATATGAAAAAGTTTGGAATCAATCAAAACGGCACCAACATACATAAATTTTAAATCCACTATAATGTAAAAACTACGGAGCCAAACGCACAAAAAAGATACATTGAGTTTGTAGACAGATTGTGATTGTTTAGTCACTTTGTGTATTAAAGCAGAATTCAAATATCTCTCATACGGTCAACAATCATAGTTGTCATGGACTATAGACACCCTTACATTGATCATGACTTGCACCCTAGGGTCACTGACCGAAGCCGCAAAGTTTCGGGGGTGAGTCGCGTACCATAAACGCATTAACAAAAAAGTATACCGTAGTCATAGAAGCCCCTACTTGACTTGCACCAGTGCACATTTGAAGGGTTCCCTAGTAAATTGGGGAACATTATAGATTTCCATGTTGGTCCTTCCGTTCTTGTCCTAGCTCATAGACCCTTAGTACTAGGAAGTTGTAATATACCATTACATGTTATGACCAGTCACCGACTAGTTGGGTTTCTGGTTATATTTCGTAGGTGTGTGAATAGGTCCTAGAATGTTTTGTATACCGTTCAAAAATAAGTTTAGACCTATTCTGAAAAAATACGGCAAAACAACGGGTCATCTAGCACCATATGAAAAAATGCTCCAAAAATGAGTTAAGTTTAATATTGTATGCCTAACTAATTAAGGTAAAAAATTACAGTAATACAGAATTTTGTGTATTGGAAAAGTAGATAGTGAAAAGTGAAAATTCAGCTACAACTTGCTGTTATTTTTTTTTAATCCATAACAAATTAATCTATTTCACAACTTACGCATATCCTTAGATCGGTCTGTGCGTTAGAAGTGTAAAACAAAAGAGAGGAGTATCGACCAAACCCGAAGGGAGAGGGCGCCACCCTCTTTATGAGTCAGAGGGGAGGACCCTTGCAGGCATTGCGGTACCCTCAGTGCTCCGTACACCATGCATTCACTATCGATCTGGGGTTTTTCGGACCGACCGATTATGTTTAGTTTTGGACGAACTTAAATATTATACAGATGTATAATTTTTTTACCGTTTTATCCAACTAATATTATAAAAGTGAAAGTTTGTGTGGATGTTTGGATCTTTGTACGTCCTTCACGCTCTAACCGTTGAACGGATTAAGCTGAAACTTGGCACACATATAGTTTGCATCCAAGAATAGGACATACTCGTAGGATAGATTGTGTCCTGATTATAGGTTCCCTTGGGATAAATTTAATATATTTCTTTAAATACTTTTTGCGAAGTTATGTGTAGTAACGGCGAAGCCGCTTGCGTCGTGTACTTATTCATTAACAGTTCCGAGTAATGGCTGTCTGTTTTTTAAGATAGCGTCGTATTTACTTTTGGAATTATTGGTTACTATTAAGTTAGTAAATTAACGTGAGGGAAAGCCACCTATTAACTGACTAGCGAACTATGATCTCTTCTAAAAAGAACTCAGTGAAGCTAATGATCGATTTACCACTTTCCGTACTTATATGTCCATTTTTTTGCGGAAATATCCAACAAATGAGCAAAGTAGTGACGTAACTGTAAGTGGTCGACGTCATCCATAGACATCAGCAACATCGTATGCGTCATCAGTCGTTGCTGGAGAAATATATGAAACAAGAAAGAAAAAGAGAAACTCTAATGCTCCCAACTAAAGTACCTTAAGCTGTTTGGTGTCAGGATTAATCAAGTACTTAATAACTAGTTAGGTTTTACAAACATCGAATAAAGAAGGTTGGATATTGGTGTCAAAGTTCTAGAAATGCTGACATCTTGAACTTAAAAGAACCCTAAATTTTGTTAATAAAACAGAAAGCTTTAAATGAAGAGACAAAGCTGACACAAGCCCCACAAGCTATGAACGGTAAAGACAGCTTACACGTAGTATGTATGTTTACCGGTAACCACAATAAATCCCCCCAATTAAACCAGTTCGTATAAATCGAATCGGCCGGCAATCCCGCGTTTCCGCGGCATATTCACAGATTTGTTCCCATTAGCATACGTCCATGTTACAAGCTGTTGCCACAGACTCGTTTGCAACGGCCTGGGTTGCACGACGCGGTTTCTATACGATTTGTTATGTCGTTGTTTCGTACTAGTTGCTATTCGAAAAAGGACCAACTTATTAATTTTATTGTAACTTTTCTACAATCGGATCTTTTCGTTTGTCGTAGAGTGGTATTAAGGTTGTCATATACCTATGCAGCTTGGTTAGGACTAGGTACCTACATGAAAAACAACGCAGAAAATTTAATCACCTAATAAATTAATAGCTAACTTACAAAACAACATCAGAAATATACGTAGATACAAGAATAATATTGTCTTTTTACGTCTTTCTGTACTTGAACCTGTTATGAACCAGTTTTTATATTGATCCGGTATTCCAGATGTAATCGTTACTTCGGATCGACCATTAAGAGATGAGGGCTTAGGACATTGCATCTTTTCGAATTAAGATAACAACTTTATGACTTAACTTCGGCTTAATGAATATAATGTAACTTTAATGTCGTTTAGGCATATAATGTTGTGGGTTTTAACCTGCTTTGATGATAATTAATGTAGCCAATAAAATTTAATTGCTATCTCTTTAACTATATATAAGGGTATAACTTTATAGTTTTATTGTTTATAAAGTAAACATAAGAAAATGAGGGAAATAAGACCAATTTTCATCGATGCTTACTAAAACCTTTCTCAATATCGAAACTGCATAACTCTAACTCTAAACACTCATTAACTACATACGTAATATATTTTCTCATTTTACAGGTAAGGGTTACTTTCACAATACCATGGACACGTATTTAATACTCGTCTAGACATCAGGAACTTTGTAAGTACTTAGATAAGGACAAGTGTATAACAACCACTCTGTATTAAGCCTCTCCGTACCCTTAATAACCACCCCAAGTATTCGCTTCTGCTTTCAAATACAGGTGAGGTATAGTTATTTAGATATCTAATAGGGGAGCTAGTTTTTTTCCGACTCTACCTTTACTATGAAAGTATGTATATGAAGGGAAGGTTAAAGAAAAGCTAATCCCCACTTGGCCAGCGTGATTAACTATGGCTTGTACCTACTTAATCGTAAGAAGAGACCCAAGCCCAGCAGTGGGACAGTTATGGGTTGTCATGATGATGATGAAGTATGAAAAATCAGTTTCGCGTTTCTTAGCGAAATCAAAGTTAAATCAGGAAATCAAGTTTCCCCATCTTTGTCAGTTATGGTTAAAAGATGTGTCCCTCTCGTACGAAGTTTGTGAACTGAAAATGTTCCCCACTGTTGTCTTACTATCAGCGATAATCACCGCGCGATTATGAACTATTTTTATGGTTTGGTTGTACTTTTATCTGTCCAGTACTATATTTCTAACTTCATGTATTTTCGTATTACATAAATTAATTTTATATTAATTACGTTGTAATACGAGTACTTCAACTGATTTTTTCAAAGTATCTGTTGCTTACTGGTGTTTTGGGGCAAATATTTTTAATGATTTTTTTTAGGTTGGCGAGTAATGCGCAAATAGATTTTGCGCCTTTTTAGAGACAATAGAGGAAAATAAAGTAGGTATGTAAAGTTTTAAATATTTATGTATTTGCAGGCAACTATTATACCATAAAGTATAATAATTAAGATACGACTGTCATTTAGGTACGATAACCTTTTACTTGTCAATCGTTTTCAGTTGCCAGTCAGTTTTTATGCAAAGCGTAATTTAGCAAATAACGAACAACCCCGTTAAAATCAGCAGGGGAGGTTTAAATTGGCGAGCAGTTTGTGATATTTTCCTCTTGGGACCTCTATGAAACTTGATATCACGTATCTCGGGTGCTAAAATGTCTTATATCAATCAGAGCAATTGCTCAGCCAACAGAGCATTAATAGGTCTAGGTTTACTGAAAAGTTACGGAAGGAATTCGTGTTGTTTTAGCATGTCTTTGCCCTTTCCCGAAATAATTAAATTTTATACTATAGCTGGGTCATTACAAACGTGCAAACTAAGTCATCAATCATTTTATCATATCTCTCGTTCACACCTATAGGTATATCGGAACTCTCACTCCCACATTCCAGCGAGAGTTCCGATATACCTATAAGTGTGAACGAGAGATTGATAAAATGATTGATGACGTAGTCTGCACGTTTGTAATGGCCCAGCTATACCTCTTTACGTTTTATCGGTTCCTTAACGATGTGTGTTATTATTGGTGATTCATTCACTTAGACCTCGTACGTTAGCAAATAGTTAGCCTATTTCTATTATTATTTTAACCTCTTATGAAACATAATATTTTTTTGGTATAAATATAATTGTAGTATTGTAGAGTTATTTACGTAATTCACTTGTTTCTTATACATGTCAAAAATTCTAATAATAATGTAAATGAGCTAAATGCCTTTGAATATCTGTTTACCATCCCTCTAGTCATTTTTATCAAAGTTATCACTATAATAAGAAAAAAAATTTCAAAAAAAAGGCCCAATATTTCATAACTGTAGTTTTCAAACTTCTTTTTGTCTATTCAGACCTATTCTCTGAGCTGTTCCTTTATTAAACTTTCCTTTTCAAACTTCACTTGACGTCAAACTTGAACCCACATGGCTAATCGAATTGGAATTTGGCGGTCAGCGTTACATCCCGGCAGGAAAGTTTGTTAATTATAGCATCGTTTGTGGGAACGTATGCGAAGATAACGTTGAATAATTATTTGATTTGTTTGACTTTCATTGTTGGTCTAGCTTTAGTACCATTTAATTTTCGAGACCTCAAATACACCTAAAATTATAACATAGGTCAGGTCTCGGGCGTTAAGGAGTTCGTTGATAAACACAAATACATGATTGCTATATGCAAATTTTGTTAATGTTTAGGTCATACTAGGATTCTGCTATTGTTTACTATCAACCCTCATAAATTAGGGCGGATGGGTTAATATTGATAACAAAGTGTAAGTCAAACATGTTTCGTAATACCCAGTATGGACTACCCTGATACAGACGTGCAGAAACTGTTATCTAACTGTAGTTAGCAACACAGGGTTGGAGGATTGTTCGCAATTTGAAATTTCAATAGATGGAATTGGAAAAGTTTGGATTTATTGACTTCACGACACTATTGCCTTGAATGCTTGTAGTAGGCCTAAAAGATATGTCGAAGATTTGTTTTTTTAATGAAGTATGTTTTTTATCACAGAAAAGAAATAATCTCTAAATTACACTTCCGTTCATAAAAAGTAATAATATTTTGGTAAAAAGTAACTAGTTCCTGTAATATTGTTAAGCGCTTACGTTGTCTAAATTTAACTAATAATAAAAATATAGGTCACAAAGTATTTCGTTGAGAGTCCAAAGCTCATTAGTACTTATTAGTCTGTGGTCGAAAACTCAACCCCTTTACCTCCCTTTTCTCGTAAAAAAAAAACATCCACGTTCCCGCCAAAACACTCGCAGTTTCCCAACATGGCGCGCTCTTTACGACTTCCCTGAAAAATTATGGCTGTGTTCGTACGTTAAACTTTTAC
>LGAG01000591.1:995451-1092018 GCA_001278395.1 Lerema accius
GTGCTTAAAATATATAAAATATGTTATGATACTTACAAGTTATGATAGTGATATTGCGTTATTTAATGTATATTGTCTGGCATATCGAAATGGATTACCTATGTTCCCATTCATAATCCCTTAATCAAGTTATATTTTTGTGGCCAGACGCGGCCTCACGTTGATTTCATTCGATACAGCCTGTAATAAACTCAGCCGTATCATCCCATTTTATCAATAGCCTTTGTTCTCGTACAAATATTTCTATGTAAATATCCTTTTAAACTAAATTTACGCATTTAATCTCATAAATTGATCATAACAGCTTTGTGTAGCACGATAGGTTATTGTCGTAACTCATCTATAGTGCAAATAGACTTTATACATAATCAAATGAATAAAAATAAGAATTATTTGTTCCATTAACAGCCCAGGCACATTAAAATAATGGCATTACATAAAAATAATAAAAGTAAAGACTACAATATAGAAAGGGAGCGGACTCAGATAATGGTGTGGTTAGTGTGCAATCACAGCCTTATGTGGATACGTGTATTACTTAAAACCTATAAAATTTACATCAGTCATTTCTTTGTTAATACACAGTTCTATGGCAACAAAATTTATAGACCTAACAACGGATAAGCCGATACCAACTTCTCATTATTGAAGATTATTATGACGCTCTAAAAGTAACCCAAAAGGGACTTAACATTCCTCCCCAATTTTTTTAAATTTGACCACAAATAACTCTGACCCGGAAACCCGGCTAGAGGACGGGCAATTTGTTTCACGTTGGACCTCGATTTTAGGCCTTTTTTCTTCCAAAGCCCGCGGCGAAACCCTTTTCACGGAAACTGTACGAACCCACCGGTCCTCTTACGACGTAAATATTGATAGCTTTATCGTGTTACCGCCGGCTGGCCGTGTAAAAAGACTTGTATCCACTCTGACCCTTCCCCACGAGCTCTCAACTTGTTTTGCATTAACGGGAGCTGTTTATTTACACTTCCAGTTGGTTGGAATACGGTAATTTTCGATTGCTGCTTGCTAATGGCGGAACGGTGGATTGATTTTGTTACTGCTCATTAATTTTGGTTTGCTTGAATTGCTACATTCGTGGTCGTAAGTCGTAATCTTAATAGCAGTTATACTTAAGACGTCACCAACGAATTCGCAACCAAGAGGGAACCTTTTTGGGAGACTTGCATTGCTACTGATTTTCAACTTTGCAACCGAAATAAGTAGGTATAGAACAAGTCATGATTGGTTGTAGTATTGTTTTGTTTGGTTGAATTTAATTAGCAAGATAAGTTTCCTTAGGATGAATAGACCCTCTTACATTCCAGAATATTTTTTTTTAAACCTGCCAAAATTATTACGTAAGTGTTACCTCGCCTTAATAGAATTTAGTGTTCGTAATCATATACGCAAATACAAAACATTTTCTTCACCCTATGGAGGGAAAATTGAATAGAAACTCCGATACGAATATGTGACTAATATTTCACTTTGCTCGAAGTCGTATCCCTTTTCTTTCTATTCCCAATACAAACGTGGTTAAAATATGTAGGAAAATTTCTTCAAAGTTCGTCGGTAAATTCATCTGTTTGACGGGAAGCGAGAATTGGGGCTTTATTTATTGGCATCGAGCTTGGGAATCGATCCTTTTCTGCTAACTTTTTGAGGTGTCGACAAACGAAGCGGCAAAAATTGTCAGAAGTTATCCTTTGCTTTTCACCATACTTCACTTATCTTTACTATCCAGTCTATTGGACTCACACTTCGTAGTATTATAGCTATGGAATGCTTCACTAATCTATGTCTATCAGAATATGGTATTCAAGACGGAAAACCCAGAAATAGGACAGTTAAATTTGTATCTAAGATTATGTGTAAGATACAATATGCAAAGCCACCTTTTGATAAATTTGTAATCTTTGCATAGTTAAAGAAACGACGACAGTGTGGCAGAAATTGTGAGAAAATATTTCCAAACCGAAGTTCTGTAAATCGTCTAAGGAATAGGCGAGTCTTGGTTTTATTTATTTATCGGAAACGGGCTTCAACATTGATCCTCCTTCGGCGAGTGTTTGCTAAGGTATCAACAGTTCGACGAGCAAAATATTCAAGGCAGAAGTTAAATGTAGGCTTATTGACAATTTGAATCGCTAAACTTCGGGACGATATTAAAATATACGTATATTTTATAACGCGACAAATCTCGAAAGTTGATTATTAGGACCTGTTTAAAATAAGTAGAACAAAATGGTTGTCAAGACCTGAAATGAAGATGTTCATTGTTAAGAAGAGGAAATTTCGACTCTATGGATATTAAAAATAAAGATTTCTTTTTGAACAGCAGAATCAATCCTGATTGTGGTGATTCAGATTTCATATGACCCGTTTATTACACATTACAGTACAGTATCTTTGTACCGTTCTTGCCAATTATTAGGTACTTGGAAGATAAACGTTTGTTCCTGTCTTGTGTGTTTTTGATCTCTCATTTATGTTTCCACGTCAACCACATCATCTAATGCGGTTGCCTGTGATACGTGTGTTTTGTACTCAGGGCTACCATTCGTCTAAATTTCTCTGGATTCGTGCTAGTTTAGGGGACGTTCCGCGAAAATCCGGTCGAGGTTTTCAAAAGGCATCCGAGAAAATCCGGACATTTTTGGATAGATAAGCAATATAAAAGCAAATCAGAGTTAATCATTCTTTCGAAATCTGAAATCTGAAAATGAGTTTTCTGTAAGATTTATTTTTACAAAAAAATTTTTTTTCGATTGTCCAGGGTTTTCAGAACTATTGTCCGTAAACGGCAATTTAAATGATGGCGGCCCTATTAATACCTATGCCAAGGACTAAACAATAATAAAACAATGAACAAGAATTGTGTATGTAATAAATTAATACGCAAATGCTTTCTCTCGTTTGCATAAATTTAATTTCCATAATCCTTCATTAATATGTCTTGGAAACTGACGGGAAACACATGTAGACAATCACAAATTATTGTAATAACACACTGTAATGCTTACTTTATGAATTTAACGTTTGTTTCAAGTTCCAGATGTCTTTTATTGCTTTCAATTTGAATTTAAACTTTAGAAGATACTCTGTAGCCAAAATTTGACAGTAACTTATTATGTCAAACTATAGACTGTAGACTATAGACTCCTTCGAAATCGCTCTCTCTCACATGTCAGCATCAGCTGACTGTCAACAAGGTCTTCCGTCTGATCTGTTTACAATGTCTGTATATCACACGCATGGTAGAGTGCGTTTCATTTTCTAAATTAGATGTATTTCTACCACATATTTTAAACAAAATTTAGCTTTCTACATTTCTTCTCTATGTAAACTTTGACTATGTCAAATCCGAAATTCGTACGTGCCTGCATTATTATCAAAAAAGTATTCAAAGATTAACTTTTAAATACATATTGGATAATATTGTAAAAACTTACGATCGCTGGGCGCTGCAATACACAGCGCGCTGCATCCTGCCAGCAATAACAACACCACAGTCACAGGCTTCATCGTGTGTCACTGTCTATGTTTACACCAAACACCTTTATATAGTGACCGTGGCTGCCCACGACCGTCCGTCATTAACTCCATCCGAATCGGCCTTGGCAATTGGATAATCGCATCATCGCATCCCATTGTTGTAGGCACTAATACTATTGTGAACACTGAACTGAACACCCAGTATATACGCAGAGTGGTGACTATACTTTTGATGATACCTACAAATAAATGGAGGATAGTCACGTGATTTGATCCTAAAGGACGGAGCGACTTATGGAAACTGTTTATAGATAGCGTGGTTAGTTGATCGCTCGTGGCAAAAGTTTCTTGAGCAATCTCTATGGTGTCTTATTTTGCCATGTTCGTTCTTCTTCAGTGTTAGCTCAGAGTACTTATAACACTAGAAAGCTGTATCTTGGCATGGATTGGCATTGGCAGATTGGCATATGGAACTCTACGTTTTTTTTAAAACCGTGATCGTTCACACGTGATTGACTTTACACATAATAGATCATTGACATTACTGATACGGCGTTGATGTATAATTTTACTAAAAAAATATACGTGGCTATCGTTCTTCTTAGTATCGCCTTTTTGGGAATCTTGATAATTAATTAATAGCGTGGATATACCTACTTTTGTTTAAACATAAGATTGATTCATTGGATAATCAAAGTAATTAGGTACACTAGGATCTTTGTTTCTACATCAGTAGAACCCAAATATATACGCGTATCTTGTGTGCAAATATATTACATAAAATCCCATACATCACATCCATGCCTGTTTCATTCGGGGAAACTCTTGATTTGCATAAACTTTACGCATAAAACTCCAAGCGAAGAAGTTAAGGGGGCGAATCTTGGATGAATCACAATTTCATGCAAAACCTTTGATAATAATATACGAGTATATCCCTGTGCGAAAAATGCCTTATTTTGAGGAATATGTGATGAAAATGATGCTTTACTGACGTCTTTGCTTTATAGAATAACGTGAGCAAAGCTTTTTCGTCGCTTATTCTGTCAAGAAGACGAGGAAGTCAATTTCATTTTACGTAAGGATGTGAAAATTTTTTCATGACCTTATTAAGTTACATAATGTATACCTACACTTTAGCTTTCTAGACGTATTATTGTATAGTTACAACACCCTAGTGGATGCCACCTATATTTTTCATATAACTAATCTATGACCTAGCTACTAGGTTCTGTGTAATATTATTGAACGCATTGTAATCCATCGTAAGTATTCATTCAATTTCACTCACAGCCTCAATTTTCAAGTTTCCACCACCGTCTAAAAATACAAAATAAAATGTCTTATTTTCGCAACCCTTAAAAAATAAACAACACTAGTAAAATTAATGAGTTTCAATCTAGAGAGCGGACGGGGTGCCCCAAAATATCCTAACAAAACTTCCAGTACACCACCGGGCCTATTTGTCCGTTACGGCGTGTTAAGTTAACCCGTCGGCGTCGCAATCGATACAAATGCGTTGCAAAAGGTTGCCAACCATCTTTAGTGGGGGATGTACCCTTGCAGACAACCCTAAATGGACGCAGTTAAAGTTGGGGAGATGCAAAGCAATATTTTTAAGCGCTTTTATGGTCATAAATGAGCGCTCTGATGTTTTGCTACTGTTTTTAATGGTAATATAGCGTAGTTACATGTGTTTTGTTGTCACTAAGTTTAAGTGTATCTACTTAAAAATATTTGCTTGCTAGTAAAGATTGAGGAAGAAAAAGCAGAAAAAGTTTTTTTTAGGATATAATATAAAATTATATAATCATCTTCATTTATAGATAACAAAACACCAAAGGCTAATAAACTTAAATTATGGAAGAGATTTTTTTCTACATCTTCTACTCCATTTCAAAGCACCTTTACAGAACGGGCGTCGCTGCAAAAAAAAATTATTTGCATAAGTCATTATTATCTATCTATATGATTTTGAGTTACTAGTTGTTTCTTCTTTTTCTACTTCTTAATATTTTGTCAGCCAAGAAAAGAGCAGATGGAATGAAAGTAGAATATCGTTTAAAGTACAAAGTACATCGAAACATGACAAGTACTAGTAGGTTTTGATAACATATTTTTTCAAGAAACATATATTATACAAAATGTTTTACTTAATTCCCTCGTATAATGAAGCCTACCGGGGCATAAATATTTTCGGAACCCGAGAGATATAACATTTTTTAGAAGTTCATTTGATATTTTGGCGAGAAGATTACGTTATTAACTTCGCAGCCTTCTCATTTCCTTACGATGTGTGAGAAAATGTGTATTTTAGAAATGGTTTTTGGTGTTGTTTATTATTACGCAGGTATTCATATTCTATAAGTAGAGAAAATACCTTAATTAAATACTCCTAATAAACACAATACTTAGCATTTGGCATATCAAGCATCCAAATTCAGTTGGACTATGAAGCTGATCTAAGACTTCTAAAAGCTTTAAGCGGTTGCCGCCAACATTATGAAAGCTTGAACGACTCAGTCTATTACCGTCCTAAGTTCATTCATTCACTCATCTTCATGAACATTTCTTTTGCATGGTTTTGTAGTTGCGTGTCAATGATAATATGAGACCACAAGGAGACGACGTATTCCAAGAATCGCTTTTTTCTTGACAAGTCACGAAACTTTACAGTTCGTTTGAAGCAATTTGGCTAAATTTTTCAAAAACAGCGTATTTTGACGGCTAGACAGCCTAAATTGCTTCGTAATGAAAGGGGAAAGTGCTTTTAAAATAAAAAGTTTTGGGTTTTACCCAGCATTCAGTATTTTTATTTGTAAACATGAGTAAGTATTTAAATTGCAAAGCGACGGAATTAATCATATTGGTAGGGAAGATATAATAAAATCGAAAGATATTTTCGAAAAGGTAACATTGTAAGAAAGTTTAAAATGTTTCCCTGTTTGTTATTAACCAAATAATTAAGCTTTATGAATTTCTTGATTTTAATAAAAAAAATATATAGGTAATATTTTATGAAATTGACAACTCTAACGTCGGACCATTTCGTATCATGTTATTGTATTTAAAGAGACTTCCATTTCGTGTGTAAAATATTTATCGTCTCAAACAGATTAAAACTTGCCTAGACTGTAGGCACTTTGCCCCTTATCCCCTTAGCACTAAAATATTTTACGAGTAGGACACTATGGCCTGAATATTAATTTTATTTAAATAGTTCTGAAGGACAATACGAAATAAGGGATAATTTGATAACGTGGGTCTCAAATAATTTTAAATTGTTTGGTCAGTTCAACTAAAGAATATTACTTGAAATTAAAACAGGTAGGTATATTTAATATTTTATAGGACTTTTAGTTTTTTTAAGTAATAAACAGATCTCTTTTATTAAACACATTGTCTTCAAGTACAATGAATTATCCTCCATTAAGCACTATAGGGTCGGGTAAATATTTGCTGCGCCCTAAGTCGAACCCGTAACCCTTCACTGCCCGAGCAAGATTAATAGCAAAGGTTTAGTCGTCATATGTAAAATTATTACAGCTGCGACTGTACTGCCTCCTATATAGGTAGAAATAATTAACTAACAATACAAAGTGAACAGTTTTGTAAATCGATTTAAATCATTTACTTATTACTTACTTACGGAATGATTACTGACTTATTCCATTACTTACGGAAACGATTGTTGTGAAATTGGATAATTGATTATTGTCAAGATAAGATTAAATAAAATTATTATGTGTCGATGTTTACAAGTGAAAAAATATCACGATGTTGAAATATGGATTTACGTCATCATTTACGCTCTAACAAAATAAAGTTGCAAGAAGCTTTATATTAAAAGAGAATGTAACAATAATATCGAATTAACTAAAACTATTTACTCATAATAATTTAACTCATACGTTACGTATTGTAAATTTTCGTCATATTTGCCAATCTCGCACGAAATTAATTTGTGCACGCTTCACATTCCAAACGTAACTCTTGATTGTAAACCAGATTTGCGCGTAATTATTTCCCGCGCAAATACGTAAATCAACTGCGGGATAAAACAATACGTCCAATTGTTTTATTGGAATGAATAACTCATAGTGATATGGCAAAGTTACACACGAGGTTAGTTTTATTGTGTTAACTAAACAAATAGGAGTAAATATATTACGCGCGTTGTCAAAACTCCGATTGCGTTCCAATTTACGTGTGCTGTCATAAATATTTTTGTTTCTCCATTCACTGCTAACAATAAAGTGTAAACTTCGCTCATAATTCTATCTCGTGACGGAAAAACTTCTCAAGTTAAACAGGATGTTTCTAGTAAACTTTCTTTCGAGTTTTTGTACAAGAAACAACATCCAGGGATGCTGTATGAGTCACGTTTGAGATGAGAGATTTTGTACAATGAAACGTATTGTTCGTATGTTACATTGTCTGAAACTTTTGTCATCTTATTTAGTAACTTGCGTTGTGTGGAGGCCTTAGTAGTTGTTTGCGAGAACTTTGCACGATAGAAGCACGCAAAGGGTTAATTTCTGTACTGAGAGAAGTAAATTCTACAAATTCTTGAAGTTCTATCGTGTCTTTTTATATTTTTTACTCAGTTCGTTATAATTTAAAGTTACTTTTTAAACACTATCAATAAAGAAAACTTCTACTAAAACTTTGGAAAAATATTTGGACAAATTCAGCTCCGTTTCAAAATCATTTTGTATAAAAGATCTTGTCAATATTGTAATTCTTGAGTCGTTCAATCATTTATACAACAACATTTGAAAACGCGCTTTTAAAAATCCGAAGCGTAATAACATACAGAGTAGTTAATTGCGTCCTTGACGGTACACAGAGTGTACCTTATATGATTCATATATATCTGTAATTCATATAAAATACGGCATCAATTAAACCCCCGCTTTCCCTAATTCCTTTCAGTTCGTCACACACTAATCTCGTTAACGTTCAGACTCCCCTTCCCCCTTCCAGATCGACGACGGCTTGACAAAAGACACGCTTCCCTTTGTGCGATGTTGACAGCTGGGCAATTACCCTGCCTACCAGAGATGCCCATTTTTGACGTAAATTAAAAAGTAAACGAGGGAAATGACCTAATCTTAGACTCCAGTTCGTGATCAGCTTTCACTGGATCTTCTTCGTTTATCTACACTCCATGCAACTCAATGTAATTAATATTAGAGTATTGGTCACATCCATGTCTTTATTCTTCATAACAATAACGCTACACAGTAAGCCCCACATTACCTACTATACCCTATGTCGTAGATGCCACGAACATACCCTATGTCGTAGATGCCACGAAGACACTTTAGTGGACTGAAGTCCAAATTTTTGCGAATTTTGAATACTCAACTTATGTTTTTGTTGTTTCAGGTGAAGATATCCACAAGGGTATTATCGTTCCTGGTATTTGGCTTCAATTAAACAAGTAAGTCAAACCATTTATTTTCTGTATAAAACCAATGCGTAAATTAAACTAAAGGCCAATCATACAAGTGTATTAGTATTGACATTATTCACATATCATACCACAGATTCGTACAAACACTCACTATGAAATTTCTACTATGTACCATAGATAGATCTTTCTATGGATCGTTTTTTGAACAAAATAATGTTTATTATTACGGCATACTGTTTATTAAATTTAATATTCTGTGGTTAAAAAGTACCGGAGAATAAGAATGAACAGAACTCGATCTCGTTTATTAAAAATCTATTAAATTAAGGTAGTATTTAAAATTATTAATCTGTACCTACTGCAATAAGAGTTGTCACAACGTACTCGTTATACTAATAAGCATGACACGGTGACTCATTCACCAAATCGGGAGCAATACTCAGAGGGTAACACCCCTCGAAATCCCCGAATTGAGTTAAAAATATTTAGCGTAGCGTCGTTACATAAGATGGACATACATATACTTAACTTATCGTATACTGCATCGATACTGATTAAGCTCTGATAATGATAATAAGCTACGATTGAATATGTAAATTATCATGATCCTGATTACTGTGGTTTGCTTATTTAGCCAAAGAAGTGCATTATCGTCATTATCATCGCAATCCATAATTGTACCACTGCTGGGCTCGGGTCTCCTCTCACTTTGTAAGGGGTACAGGCCATAATCCACCGCGCTGGCCTAGTGCGGATTGGCAGACTTCACACACCTTTGAAAACTTTATGGAGAACGTTCAAATGTGCAGGGTTCCTCGAGATGTTTTCCTTCATCAACACAAGTGATAATTAGTTTCTAATACGCACATAACTTTTTAAATTAGAGGTGCGTGCCGTGGGGTTGGAACCCAGGCACTCCTGTTCGGGAGACCAACGTTCAATTCAAACCACTAGGTCATTACTGCTACAGTGAAAGAAGTACTCTTATCCGAAAATATGATTTACTTCAACTTATCATAGCCATAACAGGTACTATTCGTATTTGAAATCACAGACCATGCATGAGATAACCTCAATGTTAATGTCGTACCTGATGGCAAACGCGTACCTATTTAGTGTAACAAGCCATCCGAACTAAAGGGTTGTCAATTGCAATTGCTACACATGTATAGGAAATGCTCCATCACTGCGACTGTGTTATCAATATATTTTATTGCAGTCTTTTATATTCTTGGTATGTGGTACCTATGTATCTTTCCATGAAGCCCTAGTTGATAGTACGAGTACAACTTGAATCAAGTGACAAGAGAATTCTTGTATTCCAGCTGAAAGCTTAATGACCAGTACTTTTTATCCGACTGCTTCAGAAGGAGGGTAATGTTTATCGAGCGTATGAATGTCCATTTCTTTGGCACACTTTATAGCCCAAACGGCTTGAATTTCAACGTGTAAGGTGTTTTTGGATTCGTCTTACTGTCGGAGTGATATAGGTAAACAATTATTTATTATGACCCTCTCCCCTTTTTAACACTTAGGCATTTTATTTTGTTTTCTATTATTAATGTTATTAACGATGACCAGTTCGAGGTAAAGCTAATTGCTGTGATTCCCTCACTGACGTTACAAGCAGCGGAGCAAAGCGAAGGCAAACTAATTGATTGTTTGTTATTCATGAATATAATTAAGGTTAGATTCATTTATCTTATAACCGACTGAGTGTAGATAAGCGCTCGACGAAACGAATTAATCTTATTCGACTTATTATCATAATGTAACAAGATACTGAGATCCGTTTAATTATGCAAAAACGCTTTCATCAACTTTGAAGGATTACACACTTCACTGTTTTTTGTATGTCACCACTACCAATGTTATTATACCGTTAGAATTATAACCGTTAATTGGTAAGAACAATGAATCATGTGTCAGTAATAATTTCATAGGTGAATGCTCCTAAATACTGCTATTTATATTTATAGTTTTATAATTATCGTAATTGCTTAAACTTCCACAATGCGCTGTGTACATTCTAGATTCTAGATATACGAATAGTTGAATACTGTTAGTGTTAATACTGTTGTTAGAAATTCTAGCTTGCAACTTACTAGTTTGAAACTCGTATCATCCCCCAAGTTATTTCATAAATGCATGTCGTTATACGAAACGTCACCGCTTCGTGGTGAGTATGGCAATAAGCGTTATGGGAATACCAGCATATCATGTTGCAAGCAAGAAGCTTATGATGCAAAAACAAGTTATATGGCCCATGAAAGCCGATGAATATCAGCAAAACCTAGTGGAAAACTATCTCTGTTTGGTATAGTCTGTAGATGTGAGAGTAGAGGTACTGTTAACGAAAGGGATTGTGGATGTATTACAAGTTATTATTGTAGTAGCTAATTTAACACTGGCAACTGATACGGAAACGCAAAGAAAACAACAGATAAGAAAGACGTTAAAAGCTTTTGATCTCTACTTTCAATAGATTCACACAGATAGCAAGATATCTTAACAGTAGTAGAGGATTTGTAATATCGAATATTGAAACTGTCTGATGCGACTAGAGTAGATCGGATTTCCGTAGCCCACGGATTTGATCGTTCTGCTGACAGAGTACCAGGCAATCATAAGCCGAGTGCATCGTTCCATCGTAACACACTCGCTCGAGACGTGATCAGACTGCTGAGCGGTTTGGCGCGGGAATCTCTGTTAGCTTCTTATTCCATAACCACCATTGTCTGATTGTCAATGCGGTTGGTATTTCGATTCACAGAAGTATATAGTGGATAGTGAAAAAGATGTTGTTTTTTATAGCCTTTTTTATATGTATAACCGACGAACAAGTAATTGAGTTGGTAAGCGTCGCTCAAGACATTCGTAAACTAAACAGTGTCACCGATAACGACCTAGAAAAAAAAACTACCTAGAAAGAAAGAAAGTGTGTAATATTATTACACGATGTATGCTTAATTTTGAATAGACTAGAATGTTCTGCATCTATTACGTTTAATGTTTAGTTTATATTTTAAGTCACAATCAAAACTCTGGTGTCTTATCCTACTCTTCGTTTTACCCCGGTTTTTCTTTCTAGTCTCTTCTTATACTTTAACATCAAACAAGTGACCATTAAATTCATTCATCCACTCACCCTTTACAATCTACAGTATATTTATATCATGCCGCTGATTACGAAGTACCAGGCATTCATAACTTCATTGGCACTGGCCGCAGCAAGCGCATACACTGCACGTGACTCGACTATCAAAGACTGGCCTTGGCGAGGAATCTCTGTTCGTTACTCGAAACACGATAGACACCATGATCGGAATCGTTAAAGGATTGGATGAAGCTATGATAAGTCCAGCGGTAATGGAAATAACTCTAAGGAATGATCGACTAAAACCTAACATTGTGTCAATGAAATATAGTAAAATCATATTAAAATCGCTCGTGTACGAAAATCATTGTCAATTAAAGCTGGTATATAAGTTAATGTAGGTAATTATTAACTATTAGTTATTAACAGACAAATAAAAAATCCGTCTGCTCAAAATTAGGGGGGGAAGGGGAAAATATACCTCGAAAAACATTACCCTCTTTTTCATAGTCAGTTAAAAAGGGATAAATTACATTACATAAATTCTGCACGTGATTAATAAGAGTAGATTAAAGTTGTCAGTTACAGTCATCAGGTCTTTCCCACATATCAATTGTAACGAATTTATTACTCGAGGTCGGTTAATTATTATCATTAGTTCTGATAGATTCGATTCCCTTTCATCTATTAATCGTCCTATTAGTGAACACAGTCATGTGTGTGAACACTAATTACTCAAGATAGCAAGCCTGATAGATGGTCATTTGGTATGGCAGTGTACTATGTAGATTGAATCTACTCGTAGATGATGGATGTTATAACATTCATGAAGCGGTTTATGCATTATAATTGATGCTTATGTATGGGATCCATAGTTATGAATCCTTAAAATTTTGATGATCATCAGTGAGTGAATCATTGACGACATTGGGGATATTTTAGATATCAATTAAATCTAAAATATTAGAGCTATGCAATTAAAGCTTTGCATGTTTAATAAGTTTATTATCGTTATTATATTCCGCGACTTTTGTTTATATTGGATTATCTAAACCCAAGTTATGAGGGAGAAAAAAGCTACAAGGCACTTTGGGTCTATAGGTGCCCTTGCATTTTCCTTGGCTCGTCTTGGCGTGACACTAACGTGCCTCCAAATCCCTTGATCTGTTTTACATAAGAGATTAGTTTGGAGATGACAATAAGCGTCGACCACAAACATTTACGACGTGGTCATTAAGGTTATTGGCGCTACGGGTCATATTTAACTTTAGAAGTAAAGTCCTCGAGACAAACGGAATAACCAAGTTTAAATCAGATCCTCGCCTAACCTATAAACATAGAACATTGAAGCCATTATGTAAAGCTGAATATTTCACACTCCACTAATTGGGCGTGTCAATGCGGTGAGAACTTTTAGATTCGGAACTGGAATTGGGGAAATATAATTACTTGAACCTCTCCGTGATCCCATTACGCTGAGAGCCGTCGCGTGGGTCGCCTCGTTATTCCACTTTGTCACAACTTTACTTTGAATTTGAATACATTACGATTCAAATTCGAATGGCTGATGGTATTAACTTATGAAATATATTTTTCTCCTGCGACATATTTAGGGAGTGCTTTTGCGATCTTATTTTCGAATTTTCATATTTATTGCGTGAAAATATTATTATAACTTTGTGGTAGGAACGAGGTGACAGCTGAAGATATTCGTCTTCAACCAACTAAACTTAGCCAAGTTATTTTTGGATTTAAATTACTGTTTTATACAAACTTTGACCTCCATTTTCTGCATTGGCAAAGTATTTGAGGCACTCCAGAGCTTTCCATACTTACTCGTTTACATACTTTCCACAAAACGTACGTTTGTTTGTGAACTCCTCTTTAATAGTATGATCAAAGTTATTGAAACGCCATCATAGTTATAGTTTCCAGTATGATGAACATTTACCAAGTGATTAACCAAATTATAAGAATCAGGAAGAAATTTAAATATCATGTGGCTGACAATTCCTTAATGATTTCGTTGATTGAATGTCCAAAAATCGTTGTAAATTGTATGTAAGTACTTACATAGCACCCACAGAGCAACAAATGTATCTGTATTTCCGTGGCACCTCACTATTCGGCTATTGACATGGAAGGTCATAAAAAGTACAGAGTAACATAGTAAAGAGCAAACAACAAAACCTTTCATTTCTTTCGACAAGTTATACGTGCGGAGAAATCTAATTACCCATTAATCTGTAACAGAGGAATAAAGCAAATAAACTGGAGTTAACGAAGTTAAGGGCGAGGTGTGTAATAGGAAACAAGTTTTTGGCGGAAAGTCAGAAGCTGGTCTCGCGGGAGGGATTTGTCTCAGTCCCGTTAAGACGTTATTCACACCTTCCGAGCGTACTGAACGGAAGATGTCGAAAACTCATACACATAGATGGAGCATCTTATGCAGCGAAAATATTAAAAACTCATACGCTGAGTTAGATGGGGCCGATTTTGGAGGAAGAGTGGATTTCAAAAAAAAATATTATTTTCAAAAGCATAAGTTATACATTTTTAAAAGAGATTTGATTTGCAAGCTGACTATTTTTCTATTTTAAATTTTGAAAGCCGAGGCTGTGACTTTATGAGCATTATTATTAATTTTAATAAAACACTTATTATTTACCTACCTAATATACGGTTAACACTACCGGATATAGTTTTGGTGCAACACGGAAAACTATCCTATTTCAGATCCGTTTACGGTTTTGGCTATAATAAACAGGAAAAGAACGATTTAGA
The DNA here is from genome assembly GCA_001278395.1 of Lerema accius. NCBI lineage: Eukaryota > Metazoa > Arthropoda > Insecta > Lepidoptera > Hesperiidae > Lerema > Lerema accius. Next base: position 1,010,250 of record LGAG01000591.1, read on the forward strand.
TAAGATTGGAACCTCTACAACGTCAACCTAAACAACATTGTTACGTATTATTACTACGATATAAAACATTGTCAATTCATATTTTTCTACTATCGGAGTAGGATCGGGAGGTGTAGTTCGCGTGTTCATAAACTCCTGTGGGCCATAAAATAGGTACTTTTATGAGATTCTGCGTGTGTTGCGAACATGGAGATTTCTTTTTCGTTGTGTAGGAGTAATGGTTGTGCTTAGTATTGTGTAGTTTGATACGACTACATGAATACTAAAAGCTGTGTGGAGTATTTATGACAAGTAAAAATGTTTCTTGTGTAATGAAAATAGCAGATGATTTTAGATACCTGTAATAGACTTCAAGCAGAACTATAGGAGATACTGTTAGCCTGTCAGTAGGTACTGTCACTGCAAGTACGTTTGCTATACATAAAAAAAACATTATGAAGTGTGTACAATCTGCAGTAAAAAGCAATTGGAATATCCACGGTAATATTCGGTTTCCACGAACTCTGTAGCTACTTTCCTAGCTATACCGTGTAGTCTAGTTATAGTTATACCATATCGTGGTAGGATTAGTGGCGCCGATCGCGTTTTACACGAGGTGGTCGATAAGCCGTCAGTCGGGTGAACCACTCATAAGCTGCCTTCGAGCCAACGATAAAGCTTGTTGCTTGTACACGAACACGACTCATTTCCGTTCTGTGGCCACGAAAAGAGCTTTAAATAATTGTCAGTTTACTAAACTAAGTTAAATTTAGTTTGGTGAACTTGTTGGTAAAATAGTTTAGTAAAATTACAGTTACAAAGCTCTTTCTGTACTTATATTGTCTGTATAAATATGACTCTATAAACTATTGCGTCGAAGATTAAAGTATCTTTCTGATTTTGTTTTATGCCTGTTATAATTTACTTCTGTTAGTTAACAATCACTTTGCTTTATGGTTTAATTTTCTAAGGCAGAATCGTTTCGAGATGTTTAAATGGCAAATTAGTAATTAATATATTTTTGTCGCTACGAAATTCAATATATTTATAGTATGTATATGTAGGTTATATTATTGGGTCTTGAAACAATGATATTTATCACAAGGTATTTTCGTATTACTGCAAACATTAATAAATAATGAAAGGCTTTTCTTTCTCTAATCTCGTTATGTTTCATCTATAATAATTACTAATTCCAGTAATGAAACTTCATCAGCATCATTATAATTTCACGATAATTATCTCTTTAATTAAAACATTCTTTAGTTCTCTAGAACTAAAACAGGTATCTCTAGAAGATACCTACTCAATACTAAATGAAGGAGGTATTAGGACTCAATAAACACAATTTAAATTCAACATCAAAGATAATCATTTGGTTTGGTAATTGGGAAGCATTTAATTAATACAGTATTCCTTTGAGTATCAAACAAAGTTGATCAATTGTCAGAAAGTTTCTAAAGGTTTTGGGAATATTGATGACATTGACAATAGCTGTGAATTCAACCTAGAATTTTAGGTATACAATTTTTTAGTACACAACTAGGAACTAGGGATTTTCTGATGAACGATAATATCTCGAGGTTACATGGATTAGAATCGCCAGAAAATTTCCCAAGAGATTAAAACTTTGGTACACTGAACTTCGCAAAATATTGTAATTTTTCTTGTAGAATTTTGCTCCTGGATTTAAATATATTCGAACTATCGCTTTTCGTTTTAAAGAGTCTCAGATAGAGCCTTGAGATATTTTTTGTATTTCAATCCTTAATAATTGAAATACAAATAACCATTGTTATTACTTTATTAATAAGCGGATCGAAAAAAGACCACTAGGTCCATTGGTTGAAACAGTCTATCGTTTAATCCATAGCCACCTTTAAATTCGTTAATAAGATCTTAGAAGAGGGGGATCAAAACTAGAACTATTCAAGTTTCGGGCAAAGTTCAAAATCATCTAGAAATTTTACTGGTGTTATTTCTCCTTAAATCGTTGATAGGCGGTCCTAATATTTTATACACTCAACGCCTTAAAGCCACCTTACTAAATAGACCGCATGTTCCTTTCATCCTTCCATGTTAACAAAAAGTCCATAAACTGAACATATCATTATTAACATGCACTCACTCGACTAGATAATTCAGTTCTTGCCCCCATACATTCTTCTTTGATTACGATGTCGCATAGAAAATGAGAATCTCATTCGCAATCATGAGAAAACCATAATTTCTTAAAATTAGATTCCTGCCTAGTCCTTTATCTAACGAGTTATAAGATTCATTAGACCACCAGGGTCTAATAGTTACCACATGTTTTTTACCTGGATTGCTTTCAGTATCTATTCTTATCTCTCAATGTAAAATTAAGCTCATCTATCCATCCATCCATCAATCTAGAAGTTACTCCTGTTAATGACCCTTCCGTAACTGGTGCAACTCAAAAAACTTTCTCGATGACCTTATAGTGTTGTTTAACGATCAAACAACAACATGCGTGAGTCTTGTCCGCTTGTATTTCAATATTTATGAGTCTATTCACAATGGGGTGATCGTCACACTTGGGTGCCTGGGAGCGGACTGCGTTCCTCTGGGACAGGAGTTTTAATTACGTCTTTGCTTTATCGCGTCGAGTGGTGTTCTTGTCACTGCAACTGTAATTTTCCTATTAGCGTTACTTCCCTAGTGGAAAATGTTTTTGTTCGCGACGCTAAATGGCATGAGTATTCAATTGCACTTTGTAAATGTTTTTGTTAGGTTCAGTATCGGTTTATACTTCATGGCTCATACTGAGTACAGCTACTATAGCCTGCAAAACTAGTTATCGTGTGGTGTAGTGTATAATCTATGAAAGAACAGGTCCTGAGCCCAGGGGTGGTATAGAATTTCTTAGGATAGCACCATATGGGCAAAACAATGTCTTAATAGGACGACTTGTTTTTTTTATAAACGAAGATTCTATACTTCATTAGTGCCATGTGGAATTGTGAAACCAAACAAAGTTTTGGAAATTATTTGTACCTCTATTTCAGTGCGTATTTGATAAAACCACTTCTGTAATTTCTTATTTAAATTCGATCTTTGTTTCAACGCTCTTAAGTTAACAACAGTTTTGTACAAATTTAGACAAGTTAGGTTTTTGTAGATACAATATTATTGTCTCAGTGAAATAAATTCCTATTTTAGATCGTCCCATTCGGCCGTTTCAAATAGTTGATTTTACAACTTCAAAAAGTGAAGTCTAATTTTAGAGAGCCCAATCGCACGTTTAATTACACATTCTATGATTGAAAAATTGAGTTGGAAGATGCGTGCACAAACCTGTACGACATGCGAATCGAATGCGCTTCCATACGCACCTTTTAAGGCGAAACCTGTCACATAAAAACTTTGTACTACATTCCTCTTGATCGGCTGAGTGCGAAGACCAGCTTTAATTAATTCTATGAAAGGTACTTGTTTTGATATCATATTGTAACTACTAGTTATTTACGACTCCATATTTACGACCCTATCTCGCATCTCGTATGCAACTTTGATATACTATGTTGCTTTCATCTTTCATGTATATCATTTCTTTATGGGCTTCTTTATAGTCTTAAGTGAATAATCTTAGATATGATATTTATTTATATGTACTTTAAAACCCAAAACTATATTTCTAAAACTTAACTTCCAGCTTCTAGGTACATCTTCCTGAAGCTTATTAGAATACGTGTTTAACTAAATAATAGTAGAAGCAAATCATGTTTTGCTGACCCATTTCAGCACCTTTGTCAAAGTGAACACTTAACGGAAGTTAGGCAAAGTTGAGGAAGTTTCTCTAGTAAAGCTGGTCAAGATTCGTCGCAACTGAATCCACTTACAAACAACTTTCGTATTCCGTAGATAAAATCGCGATCTTTACTTCGCAATCTCTGGATTTGGTTTTGAATTTTTGTTGGCATAAAAGCCTGAGTGTGGTTTTTTCGTGCTTTATCTTTATTATAACTCACCTCATTGTTACCTACTTGTCCTACTTGTATTGGGTTTTTATTTAAAGTGGTGCAGGAATTTTTGCTCTTCATTATTTGTTTCCGTGGCAAGTAGGTAGTTCTTACCTCGTAATTCGTTCAGGCTAATTAGGTATTAGCGCCGTACATCTAACTTAGATACCTAGCCTTAAAGCTACCATATACTCGCATGACTACCTCTCTATTATAATTTGAGATAGATCCTCACGACTGTTACGAGTATAGCAAAGATTCTGTGGTGAGTTTCTCTATCTGGGATCGTTGGCATCTCGAGTATAGTTTACGAGGTCGGGCTCGGACGTTAGCTGGCCATTCATTCGTCTCGCTCGACAGCCCCTGCCTGCCCTGGCTCCCTAGATCCATTTATTTCATTCCAACCAGAAAGCGAACGCTATTTTTCAGTTTAAACTGTTTATTTAGTTTGAATGTTATGGTCCTAATGGTTTTAAAGTATTTTAAATTTAATTTTAGATTAAATTTTAGGTTCTGTTTGTAAAAAATCGTCACTATTTCATCCAACACTGATCATTGATCATAAATCATTTGAACTTAATAACACTAATTTCACTTCTTCTTATGAACCTACAAGAAGTTAGTTATCAAAATCTAATGCTTACAAATGTTGCAGTAGTGCCTATTAAGTTTTAAGTTAACCTGTTGAATTTTAAACTAAATTGTTTTAAATTGCAATTACATGTTAGAAATCAAAACTAAAAAATTATACAAGACTTTATAACAATTCCTTTGATAACGACATAATGACGTTCAGACTACACAAGATCGTCTATAAGACCCCTCAATGCGGTGCGGATATACGTATCAGGGCTGTTCTTCATTATGTTACATGGAAACAAGAAATATCCGAAATAATCAAATTCATAATAGAATAGTTCAATAATTTATAACCGTTAAGTTTACTGACTTTACATGTTTAATAAAAATTTATTAGATCCCGTAAAGTAATGGTTAACGATGCTATTAATCAGCCGAATAAAATTTATTGTGTTCATGACCTCATAGGCTTAGCTAGACATTTTAATATTTTTGATAAAATAAATATTTTTTATTTATATGCTAGTTTAATATCACGCACGCCTACAAGATCAAAACGTAACCAATGTTTTTATAATGCGAGTATCCGTATTAAAATGTGTATAATCTACAACCAATCAGAACAGAAGCCAATACTTCAGTGTATCCGTACCTATCCGAAAAATCTATTCGCAAACAACCCTAATATTTACCAAATAGGAACATTTGTATTCTACTCGCAGCGGATGCAGTCAGGGTGCACGCATACGAGGAGGAATGTTCCTGACAATCCCCTCTTCTATTCTGCATTCCCGTGGCGTTGCCCGCAATTTTGCATCTCGTACCGTTATTATTTGAATACTCTTATTGTCTGCTACTTTTCAACGTTTTTGGGGTCTGTAGAAAATTAAAATATCCTCTAATTTTTCTTGTATTTCCCTAGGGATGTCTGTTAGGTTCATCCTTTCTATTTTTTTTTTTTATCTTTATTGACCACAATAAAATAGGGTACAATTGGTGAGCACAATACATAATAGTTCTTCTTCATTCAAACTTTCCGTAGAATGAGCTGATAATCCAATATAATACACATTCTCTTTAAAACATAACTGTTCGATATTAGAAGGGTATCATATTCCTTCACAATGAATATAGGTAATACACATACCTGTAATGTGCCCGTTGACGTAATGTTAAACCCACAACGCAACAAGAGGGTGTTAATCTTAATGTGTTTCTCTATATCTGTTTGTGTATCTGTGCGCAATGCAATTCCTAAACCAATGGACCAATGTTGAAGTAATTCGGTCGTCTGTAGATGCAATATTGAAATGTGAAAGTTCAAAGCAATCGGCAAACCCATAATCGTGTTCTTGTTAGCTCCAACTAGCTCTATATTGCACCGGAGCCTTGTCTTTGAAACGGAATCCTTTAATGGTTCAATAGTGAATCCTATTGGATTCGGTTAAAGCGAACGTATTACCGTACGTTCGATAAATCTCCCATCTAACGCCAGTTTGATTCGACCAGAATGATTGATCGCTCCACGCGAACATCAAGACCCGAGTGAATCGTCTTTCGATAATGACAGAAATATTTATGTTCTCGATAACGCAAATGGGAATGTAGGAATGGAATTTCCGTTTTATTTCGTACTCCTGAGGAATTTAGATTAGGACGTGCGTGTTCTTTAAATGATAATTTATCATTGGGTAGACTGATTTTAGGATCTGAAGCATTTAGGGTTAAGTAAGTTGGAAGTCCGTGATGGGAAAATGTAAGTGAAGGTTATAAAAGTTGGTCAGACTCAGAGTATGTCCTTGAAATCGTTGAAAAGTTAATGGTCATTAAACGTGTGATCTAGCTAGATGTAATCACTCAACGTACTTCAAAGAAATTCACCAAAGGTAGAAAACCCGAATGTATCCATTTGTATTAAAGTATAACATAATATGCCATAAAAGACATAGTTAAATAATATGTTCATATCCTTGTAAACTTCCCACATCAATTTACCGACTGGCTTACCAAAGTCAAAGTTTGTGGGAATCCAGAGGCCTTTGTAAGGGATTTTGCTGTAATAACATAACTTAAAGCATACAAGAGACTTAAGTCCTGTAGGTTTATTTACTCTAGGTCTGGCTATTGGTACTATTAACTTGTATGTTTTATTATCAGGTTTCTGGCGCTTTGAAAGTAGTGTTATAGATTATGGTTCTGGAAACCTAATTTGAGGAACTATGTCGTTTAGAGATTGGTCGTCAACGTTAAATTGGTTTCCAATTGCTATTGTTAGATTGCAGTTGTTCAACATCAGAGGTTTTCAGACTATATTGCAATTCCGACACTATAAAAACCTCTCGGCTGTTTCGCACTGAAGCAGGATGGAGGAGTAGGAGCTTAGCCTACTTAATAACGAATGGGTTGATACCAAAACTTTATTTCATCCAATTTAAAGATCCCTCAGTATCTCGCTTGTCACGTTCGCGAAAACATTCTACAGTATCAAATTTGTATCACAATAACAGTGATGTTATTTTTTATGTATTCAATTTATCCATCGCTCAACGGGGATCATTGTTTAAGGGCCGCGCCGAAACAAGCGATATGACGAGGGTGAAGTTTTTGTGGGAAGAGTATTCAGCCGCAAAATTGGTCGATAAATTTATTTATTGAATGTTAACCGTTCTCGGTTTTAGATTTATGGTGGATTCCCGAAAAATGGTTTGGTGGCCTGCTGTGCTAATCTTAGATCCGGTTTAAATGTTTCGTCTGTGTCAGTTAGATTATGCAACCAAACAATGAAATGGATCAAGAATTTTGGGTACAAGTAAATTTCAATACTTTAATCTACATTTTTTCTGGCCACTTCACTCCTTCTGGTAATCGTTCTATTGCAATAGAACTTCGTTTCAAGAAACTATTTTATCAAAACGTTAAATATAAAAAAATTGAGATTTTTTTGCAGCATACATTTATTTATTATAATTATTTATTACTTGCATTTGACTGAATGTCTCGTTAATTTGTTCGTCCACAAAGAGCCAAAGGGTATCTATATACACGCCACAGAGAAACGAGGAAGTTGTACGAAAGAGCAATTTAAAGTGCGATTGGCTCCTTCATTACTTCAAGAGCTGGTACTTAAGTTGATGAAGTAAGTTACCGTTCTGTAACTAGGTTAGACAGGAGTGCTGCTTTATAATAATAGACTTAACTGCGCTGTTGCTGGTAACTGCGGTAAATAATATGACTTCTTATAGCGATGGTTTGAGTTCGAGTTAAGTTTATTTCTAGTTAATTATTAATAACTTTGAAATTACCCATTAGGAATTTTATTTACGATCAGATTATCAATATCTGAAACAGATAAACTTCTATTCCTCTGTCGCTAAATATCTAGACTACCAAATAGTTAAATCCGTGATATTGTGACAATGTCTGTTTAAAGAAGAGTTTGATTTTTAGTGAGATACAAATATAATAATCATGTCTCATTTATATTTGACTACACATTCCTCATCCCTATGAACCCTAAAGCTTCGGTGTTAGTATCTGAACGTTTATTTGTAAAGATAAACCCTGCTTAAGTCGTAGACTACAGGTCAATTGATTATTAAATAGTTTTACTTCCAAGAAACGGGTAACCAATAACAATTAACATTTCATTGACTATTCTGGTTCAAAAAAATAAATCGTCCAAAAGCTGAGGGAATGAAGATTCCTAATAAAGCTTACAGAAAGAACCAGGTTGCCTCGGCTTGGCAGCACAGTCCCAATTCAATCGAAGGATTCGAGGGCCCTTGCGACCGAGTGGTTGCTGGACTCGGTTCAATTACGTTTTGCGACAAATTGAGTACGTTCCTAGTTCGAGTGGGCATTGTGATTCGAGAGTACAACCTCCAGCATTTGTGTCAATGATCCATTATGAAAGTGCTGAGTGCGTGTAGTTTTTAATTAGGCAGGGTTAGTTAGGGTAATAGATACTGTGATAGTTGACACATACAATTGAAAATTCATTTACGATGCTGCACTGTTGTTCTTGTAATAATTTACCTATTTTTTAACGTCAAACGCATTTTCGGTTTTGAAGTCCTTTTGTTGGCCATTTTTTCAAGCAATATAGTTTGCTATTGATATCTATTATATCATACCCAGCATTATCATAACCAGCCATCATGACTTCTAAAGATATAGTAGAGAAGAGGAAACGCTTCAAACTTGATAATGTAATTGTATTTCAAATGATAGGCAGTGTTTTTTTACCAGAAGCATTTTTATAGAACGCGGACTCAATTGAGGGCTCGCCTCAATCACCGCCCTAACGAAGGCATTCTAATGAAGCTGTAGTGATGCCTTGTTATTTGTAGCGCAAAAATGAACTTCCCTTGTCTTTCTAATTCCTTTACAAAAGCCTTGAAGGCATTTGAGAAAAGAGAATAACATTAGCAAAGTCCTATTCTACATTGCTTCATTTTTTGTTTTGATTTTCAACGTGGTGCTCAAATTCAAATTCCGCAAGCTTTTGTTTCAACTTAACCCGTAAATTTACTCGGGCCCAATAGTGGGACAGTTGTGGTGAGTAAGTCACGGCGACTTATCAAGCAGAACAGAGATTGTCTATGTAATAAATGAGGTAAACGCACCCACTAATGAAAACACCGTAAACACTTGTTAGTGGAAATTAGTTGGCGCCCGGATCTGGCGCCTGGTGAAGAATAAATTTAGAGTTTCATTCCGCATGGTTTTTTGAACCTTTGTTGGCGCGTTGAGGGTTAAATTTTAAATGTGGAATGGAATGGAATAACTTTATTTAATTAGTTTATGTGGTCAATTGAAATTTAATTAACGTTGTGTAATTTGGTTAAAACTAGTTTTTTGGGCATTGTGCATTTAAACGACTTCAGTTATTTATTATTTAAACACATTCCCAGGTTTGGGTATGTTTCAATCGTTAAATACAAAATAAGGTTTCATTTGATCATAGCTATTCATTTTAAGAAAGGCTCCTGGTCTAGAGTAAATTCTATTTCTGTGTCACAGTGTTATTTTGTGCAAAATTATTCTTTTAATTTCGAAACCTGCCAAAACTTGATTTCAAACTGCGTGTTGCCAAGCCGCTTTGCAACGAGAATTCTCGCAAAGTTGAAAATTTAATGAACATTCGGATGTGCTATCTGGAAAACACTTACTTTTTCCGTTTGCTTCGCATGCATTTTTCATGGCGATAAGCAAATGAATGTCTTGCTTGTTAACATTTCGTATTTTCGCACTGCTACGTCTAGTTAGCGATAAATTTTATAAGATAAAAGTAATATTAACGGCCATTTTATTTGCCTTTTGTTTACAAGTTGAAAAATTACAATGATCTATGGTTGATGATGAAAAAATGATAACAAAAAAAAATAGATCATAAAATGAAAAAAAGTAGCATTATTTGCGTTACTTATTATTATTTAAATATGTGCGGATGAGTATAAGTCGCTATATCATCTCCATGATGTGTGTAAGCACATTTACCGAGTCTGTTTAAAAAAAAAATTGCATAAAGACCTACCTATATGAAAATAATATGAAGAAAACAAAGACACAAAAATCATATAAAATTCTCCGTTTATGAATACAAAGAAATAAGAGGTTTTAGTGCATGGGAACTAGGAATTGTCCAGTAGACTTCACAAATGAGTTGGACTGTGTGATGGCGGTTCAAGGGTAGATCAACGGCCGACACCAAGGCCACGCCATAGACAATAAAATGCCGCTGCGGCTCTTCAAACGTTACGACGGTATTGGCCGCGCATATAGACTGTTTTTTTATGGTTGTAGAAACAAACTTAAGTGTGTAAAACCGAATTATTAGTAGTACTTAAACACAGAAATAGACGGAGCGATCGTAAACAATTCCGAAGAAATAAGTGACAAACAAAAATCTGTCACACGCTCGCCGTATACTACTGAGCGGCCGGCTTCATAATGGTCGAACTGCTACATATTAACATTCGTCATTTTTCCGCTGGATGGCTCTGTCTATTCTTTTTTATGTGTCTGTGGTGTTAAAATTGCTTAATTTTTTTTCTAGTTTGTTTTAATATAAGACATGATTTTTATTTTTAACCGACTTTTAAAAAAAGGAGGAGGTTCTCAATTCGGCCGGTAAATTTTAAATCCACAATAGCAATCAATAACTATTATTTTTATTTATCGTAACACAGCGTCGATGCAAAAATTACGTCATAACATGGTGTACCCATAGCAACATTTTAGTGGCATGCTGAATATAATATGAATAAGAATGTGAGATAGTACAATAACACAACAATTCACCATTAAGAATTTCACGGGTTTTTGTTCATACAGTTTGTGTGAAAGGAATAAAGTTCTCCGATCGTATCGTGTTATGCGTGTAATTACCTCAATAGTTATATCGTTAGTGCTTAATAGTTCTCTACTTCTCTGTCAGAATACGAGTATTGAAATTAAAAATATTAAAATTTATTTATGTTTACGGGAGTATTACGTAACGGAGTTTTTGAAAAATTATGACGTAGTTTTTGAAAAATGATGACGTAGCTTTTAAAAAATGATGACGTAGTTTTTAAAAAATTATGACGTAGTTTTTGAAAAATTATGACGTAGTTTTTTAAAAATTCAGACATCCCCTCCCTCCATGTAACGCGTCGTAAGATTTTTCTGTATCCTCCCCCCCTCCCTAAACGTAACGTAACACACTAAGACCATCTATCTAAAAATGTTGCCATTTTGCCAAGTTGAAAGAATTATGTTCCCTAGATTTTTTTAATAATAAAAAAATAATGCTACGTAATACGTTGTTCGGTCCCCCTCCCACTTATGTAACGCTTCAAACATTTTGCAAGGCCCCCTATTTGTTCTATTAATGTCTATTAATTATTAAATACTATCCTTTTTGTTCCAGGTAAGTTAAATTTGCATCTGCCTCGTCACAGGTAACATACGAGTACATTTTTCACGATCAATTCAGTGCATACCTGTTCTTAACAATAAACTCCACCTTTCTAGCAAGTGTACACAACTGAAAAATACTTAATGCTTTATTTCCCCGGGCAACGTTAAGAAAAGAAAATTTAATTTGTCTACGCCCAAGAAGTTGCAGGGAAATTAACAAAACTGTTCTCAAGAGGAATTTACTCTTTTTGAACAAGTCCAGCTACAATTACAGGAGCCCTTGGCAGAAATTATATTAAGTAATATTAAAAATATAATTTTCTGTAACTTAAATAACAAAAATAGCGGATTATATTATATAACAAGAAGAAAAATATTAATAAAAAAAAAAACAAAAACTTAACTGCTATAAGTATATCTTTCTTGTTGGGACTCAGGGTACCATATCAAAATTATACAAATTATGTCACTCACTCTCTTAATGAAGATCAATCCAATGTCACACACATGTTGAAATCCTTAAAGTCGTTCGTGGTATCCATAAACATTTATTTCTAAAGATCATGATCTTGTCATGATGAGAGGAACCATAAAATTGGATTATTCCGTAAGCTGTAACTTTTAAACACATAAGTAACTATCGTCGCAATAAATGCAATCAAGTGAATAAAAGCTCGCAACCAACCATGCTTGAGGTTTCTTCAAAGGCTTCTTTTTAATTTAGTGATACTTAACACTATCGATTTGCGACTGTAGACATTTCCTAATTCATACCATTTTAAACCTAAATTAGTGTACTTTAGCATTAGAATTGCGTGAAGTATTTTATGGTCCTTACGACAGACCAGAATGGATTTTGCGTGCATTCGAACCAGTTTACATCGTATTCACTTACAAGTTTCCATTCTACATCGCCGACTGTGTCGCGCGTGCATAATTTAGTGATATCTGGAGTAAAGCTCATTTAAATGCTGGAACTTTGATACAATTTGTTGGAATTAATGACGTCATTATTATGCGAGACGGGAGGTCTGTCGTGAAGAATCCTTGCACTTGGAAAGTTTGTGAAGTCACCGACTTCTGAATTTGCAACGAAATCTCTTAATCGGGTCCTGTATGTGAAATTCATTTCGCTTGAAGCAAGACCACCGACCGTGGCTTACAAACTAATAGTATAATTACGTATACAAGGGCCGTTTTCACTACTTGTACTTTTTTAACACATAGTCTCATTGTAACATTGTTTATGTAATTTACACAATATTTTAACAGTTGTAGATATAGATAGTAGGTATAGTGATGTTAAGCCTCACAGAAGTTTAGACGTTCTTATCTTGAAAATAAAGTTCAAAATCACAGAATGCAGTGTATCTGCATTTTTATCCTCTTCCTGTTGATATTTAAATTTACCGATACAGCTCGAAAATTACTTTACGTGTCCATAGGGAGGGATTTACCACATTTCATCAACTAATGCGTCTCGACCTCGACTAAAACATTTCAAATTTTCATCTTCATCATGCTATGGGAAATGGGAATACGTACCTTTTACTATTTCAACACTATTATTTTAAATATCGGCTGTACAGGTAGGTATTGCTTATATAATATTGATCTTTGCACATTTTGAAACATTCAATATACTAAGTCTGAAGAATCGTTCGAATTTCTTTAACTATCGTAGTTAAAAAGTTATAGTTAGTTACTTAACTGTCCGCGTAATATTATGAGACATGTCCATAAAGACGTATGTACTAATAAGATACAATGAATATCCCTCCACCAAATTCTACACTTGTGTATAAAGTTACTAGAGTAGAGTAGATACAGGAATAGCCGGTATTCTGTCCGCTTCGTGCTGCATTCTAGTCTTTTAGCCTTGTTTCTCATTCTGTCACTCGTTGTTGCTGAGGAATTGAATTTCTGAACTACTCTTGCTATTTTTTTGATAAACGATTCTTTGTTTAGTCATCTTACTGTTGATTTTGAAACGAATTGTATTCGTAGTGATAGCAATTGGGGAAACTTACTGACTTTATGCTAATATTTTTAATGTAAACGTTGAATGTATTTGAATCAACTTTGGCACATAGACAGAACAAGTTTTGCGTAAAAAAAATATTCTACATAAAGGTTCCTTGAAATGAATCCTATAACATTTGTGAAACCAATTTTCCACGGGCGAAGCCGCGGTAGTCTTCTCCATCTTGTTATGATAATAGATATGTTAACGACTAACAATATAACGACAAAATAGTCGGCTATTATTCTGATACTAAAAGTTGTGAGAGCCTAGTGCCTGAAATAGGTTAGATCAATGATCGTTTGTCAGAAATATCGTAGGCAATAGAGACAAAGAAAAATGATCTTTGTGTATGTGCTAACAAGGTAAAATCAATTTGGTGAAATTCCCATAGAGAGCTGTTGGAAATGTTGGAATGTTCAATACAAATTGTCAGGCCTGAGTCTATCTTCATTTTTGGTTTGGACGTATGTCTCTTTGTGTAATGTAGGCGTCTACTGGGCGTTGCTTTAGACGTACGTACACTTAATAGATACGTCTCTTTGTACTACCCATGTTACATTTTAGACTGATCTACGTTTAACTTCAACAAAGTGCCAGACAATTTACGTTTACCGTCATTGGTATTGTTACGAATATTATATTCGTACTATCAAAATTATTAGAAAAGTTCCCATAAAATAAGTGTGAAAATATTACGTTTTAGGTTTATATTGGTGAGGTCAGTGCAACGTAATTTGTTAGATTATATCGAACGCAACTACGCTAGCGTAAAAGTTTATAACTTTCGCCTTTTACTATAGGTAATACCTTTGTATATCATTAAACATATACTTAAGTCTATGAGGCAGGGAACGATAATGATATATATACAGTATAATATACTCGTACATATAATACCGTCTTACGATAATTAAAGAGTCTCAATTGGAGTCGATCACAAAATAGTCGCTAGATATGAATCCATGTATGAAATATAAATGAATACAAATGTAAGAAACATTGCAAAATATTAAACTAACAAATGAAAGAAGACTTAAAACAAAGCAGTAAAAACATTGTCCATTTGTTGAAGACCACTGTAGTAAACCACAATTAGAACATAGAACATGAATAGTAGAGAATTAGAGGTACGGTACATACGAATTGCCGTACAGTACACTCGTCCACACAACGCGTGTAAAATTAGAGGGAAAGTGAGTTTGGAACGCAAACGGGTCGTTCGTTTGATTATGTTATTCGCCAGAAGTGTACACAGAATTAAACAACTTAGATTAAAGCACTGCGCAGTAATGTTAGAGAGCAATTTTAATTAAGGCTTCCAGTGCCAATGTTGCTCTACACGCGTTAATTTTTCACAGTTCCATGTTCAGCTAGAGCTAGCTTTGACGCAAAGTTTGTGGTACATTTAGCGTAGTTTTGTAACTGTTTACGATTTAACAAAATAATGTAGAGCGGTTTCAAAGTATAAGATAGGCAATAAAAATTTAAGATTTGGGTTTTTGTGGAAATTAAAGACAATATTACACTTACCGATTTAACAAAACTAGAGAATTTTAAACAAAATTTAGCTTTATACATTTCTTGGTCATATAATCTGTAATTTAGTCATACAACGTTCATATAATAATATACATACGTATATTAAATAACGATGTACCTTAGCAATGTAAAAAAAGGTACAGACACTTAACAAATTGAGATATACGAGTATGTAGGAAAGCTTAAGTAGTTACCCACTTTCTGAAAAATTGCGGTTCGCTGATCAAAGATCTAACGTATGTTGTAGAATCCACTAATTAGGGGCGTGTCCTAGACTCGGTCTGTACAACTGATGTTTTGTGTTATTTTACTTTGAGTTTAGTGGAAATGTTTAAGTACTTATTTAAGTAGATATATAGGTAGGTACATAATAATATGATTATTTATGACTTAAATTCATGACTGGTATTCTAAATAATAAATAAGATTCTCGTTTAGGTATCATTTAATAACTCCGTAAAAAAATTTAAATCAGTGCAAACGGTTATTAATAAAACTTAATATATTACATCTGTATTTCAACAGCACTAATTTCGTTTGGAAAACATGTTACGCGTATTCTAAGCATATAGAATACAAGATTTCTACGTCACTAACATAACAGTACAGACCAAAGGATTAATTAATGTAATATGTCCGGGGGTGGTAACATGACACCATCTAAGCAAGCTTTATGTCTATGTCGAGTGACGTCGGGTGATACGTCACAATTGATCCTACACTATGTGGTAGTATTGACGTATTAGGCTTGAGGCTATACCAACTATTTCCTAAATGGTCTATTATATATTTCTATCAATTATTATTATTAATTATTGACGATTATGACGACCCCGTAGCCTAGTTGGTAGTGCCTGCCTGCGAAGCGAGGGGTCCCGGGTTCGATTCCCGATGGGCAGATATATTTATGTGACAGATAAATGTTTGTTCTCGGGTCATGGGTGTTAGTGATGTGTAACTTGTGTCGTCCATGCCACCTGCGACACAAGAAATCCTACTGCGGGTGTATGATAGTTAGCATTTTTAGTAGATAGTAGTTAGATTGCTACCGTTACCGTTTTGTATTATTTTTTGTTCCTATCGTTTTGGTTAGATATCATAAAAGGCAATGCTAAACAATTTAGTCCCGAGGTAGCTACTCTATAAATAGTTTCATCCGCAAATAAACTACATAGAAGTTAGGAATGACGTCATATATTGGATTAGGGTTGCTAACTTTTCTCATCCAACTTTCGTTTGTAACGGCTACGGGGCCGTGATTTATGAGATGAAGTACGCATCCACTATTACGAGGAAGAGTATAAAAACTATTGAATTATTTTATTGCTGCTGAGTATTTAGAAAATAACAGATATGTTGCTTGCTGTTACTAAGGCCAGTGATATATGAGATATGCCATCTGGTGATGAAAATAAGGGTCTCGGTCCACCGCTCAAGCGATCCATATGCCACGTTGTGCACTCAATCGAATCATTTAACACTTACGCTTTCATTAATACACTGTTACACCATTATCATTTACGGTACAATTTCAAGGTTATTTGTCCATTTACTTGTTACAGTTCGTTATTGAAATTTTATTTTATTTCAAGACCCCGTATCAGGACACTGATGTTCTATATTATTCAATGACTTTTTATTTTCTTAGCAATCCAAAAGTGACGAGTCAGATAAAGCACAGCCTAAAACAGTTAAGTTAATTTATCGAAGCTTTGTTCAGAAGTTCCGTATTCCATATAATAATAGAGTAGGAAAGCGGGAAGAAATGATATTTGAAAAAGTCATTCCCTAACTGGATGGTAAAATGTTACGTATAGGTACAGTAATTTTGAACTGGAACGAAGCGTGGTATTCCTAGTAGTCAATAAACATAAAGGGCATTCAAAAGCGAGTGTTGCAAAGATTACGCGGTTATTAAACCTTATCCAGCTTTATTTCAAATCGTATCATAAATAATCATGATTTCATAATCAAATAGAAATGATATTGCATTAAACAATAATCCAGCAAATTGGAGTATTGTTTAATTACTGTTGGATTATTGGGGCAATCCCATTACAATTGTGACAGGAGACAGCCCTGATTTACCGTGTACAAACTGTGAATAGTGTGAATGAGTCATCCGCAGTAGAGAGCGGACGGCGGTCGCTTCATCCAGCCAAGCGGGGCATATGCCACTTGGTTTATGTAATTAAACACTCACACTTTCATTAATTGCAGTGTAACTGTAGCTTCATTAGTATTCACCAGCTTTTGTACTTTATTAGTTGTATCCGGAACGGTATATAAAAGTGAAATGTAGGTACACACAGTTTAAAATAGTGTTAATTTAATCATAATTATAATTCAGAGCTACCGCTTATTGCTTTATGATACTAACATTCTAAAGAAATTGAGCGTAAAGAAAGAGGCACCTACAAAACTGTATCTACTATTGTGAATACTGATATACCTGCATAAATTCAAACCTGAATACTTTTTATTTGTCTTGACTACTATACGAGTATTTTTAGGAGCATATCCTACTAGACATAAAAGAAACAATACAATACATCATCAATTCTTAAAGTACCTAATACAGTAGTAGTAGTATAAAACCACGGAAAAAAGGTTTCCATACTCGAAAAAGTCATGTAGTAGCTACTAAATTATTTGACTTGTTATTCTCGCAAAGACTTCCATTTCCTTTATCATGCGTTAAATTAATACGAAAAGGTATCCCGTCAAAATATTTGGAAGATATATGAATTACTCACACTCAAGATATCAAATGTGAAAGAGACCGGATCGCACGTACAAAGCTTTGATTAATTTCACCGTCAGCAAGGCAACCATCCATCAGGCTCGCACAATACATGGTCGTTCAGACTGGATCGGAAGCCGTACTTATCACGCCATTGCTTTAGAATACACATACGTGTTACAGGCTAAGATTCTATAAGACTTTTGTGGTTATTCTTGTAAGGTTTTAAAAGTATATAACGTAAAATTTTAATGTAAACCGTTCCGCTTTGAATACCTTTCTACTAATGATCTAGGAAGTTAAGTTTATGTAGATAAGAAGTATATAACATTTCTAAAATAAAACTAAATGCACACAATCACTCGATTTATGACTGCGATTGCAGTACCATAACTACACTACCATGCCACACACACTATATTTGATATACAGTCCGCATGTACGTTGACAAGTTTGTCCATTCGTCTTCCTAGTATACATTATTTATATTGCATACCATTTTTTGTAACGGAGTAGTTTTGACTCTACATTAAAAGTCGAATATTTTTGTTAATAAAAGTGCGTGCTTATTACAAAGGATACGAACGACTGTTCATATAATTATGTACCTATATATTTCTCGGTTCCTTTCCGTCGAAATTATAAAGTAATTTTCTTGTATGTATCGTTTGCGTGTTAACCAAAGCTTAAACGATATCGATTAATAGTTCTAAGAAATGCTACGAGAAAACGTAGGCTTGAATAGCACTGGGTTTGATATGTCGTGATTATTGTTCATTGAATCCCTTAATATCGCACTAAATAATATAAGCAGTAAGAATATGTTTATGGTCTACTGAATCAAGTCGCTTAAAATCGAGGCTTAACTATTATCGCTCTATAATAGTGCTACAAAGGTACAAATAGTGTAGTTATTATGGAAATTATAATTTGTTAAGACCAAGGACTTTAGCTAGAATTTTGGCGTTTAACACCCTTCATCCTGCAAATAATTCATGAATTTTACATTTTCAATGAGAAGAAATATTCAACCTTTTCCTAATTTTCTAACAATTTTACTTATTATCTAAAGATTACCATTCAACCCCTTCTATAATATTACTACAGTCAAAGTTCCCCTCTCCCAAAAAAAAAAATCGGTTTCGTCTTTGAGACCATGAAACTTCCTCATGTTAAAGGAACAGATAATTGCAAAGAAAAAATTTAAACACATCTAGTACCAGAAACATACTTACTAACCTTCACTCGTCTCGGAGTATACAACCATCAGACCCGTTAGCCATATAGCATGTAATTAATATTTAAAGTAAGTCTGTTTGTAACGTACGAGCTTCTAATTAAGTCCCTTTGTGTTGAACGTCTTTAATCACTCGCAACAGGAAACCCGACCCCAGATACCACTCAATTCCATCCGCTTCCCGACTGTCGCAGGATTAAGTAGGAAAATCAACAGTCTATCGAATTCCCTCATTAACTTACTTTATCTTTGACACATGCTACAGTAGCTTGTACTTTAGAAGTCAGTATGATAGATCAAGAAGACTTGTACTTCTTTTTAGTGGAAATTTGAGGAGGTATATGCTGGTTTGTGGAGGTGATCGAAATTCGATGATATTTCAATATAGAAAAGTACACACACATATTTTAAGCAAAACTTAGCATTGCAGGACGTTCTTTATGTAGAGTTATAGTTGAGCATATTCTCTTATAAGAAACTGATTTAGATTACGAAATTAAATAATTACTTACATAATCTTATTTCAAAACGTCGTGGCGCAAGTAGGTACGCAGAGAAATCAACACCAAATTATATTAACAACGTCCTCAAATCCTTTCCTTATTTGTAGAACTACAATCTAGTCCATCTCTTAACTTAATGTGTTTAGCCAAGCTGTTACTAAGCGGATAGTTTTGGTGCGCTCTCGAGGGATTTATCTGATCCCTTCCAACCGGATCTGCTGAGGTTTAGTGTTGCCCGTAAGACAATATTGAATTAGGGACTAAGACGGGTTATTGAATTTTGTTAACTGTGGATTTTATACAGAGCTTGTTAAGTTGCGATTCCGTAAATGCAAACATCAGATGTTTTACGTATAACCTGTCTTGACATAAATCTTATTTATTTTTAAGAGGTGTTGTGTGTGTGTGTTTGTTTTCTAATTTTCAATTTATCTGTAGTTTTCACTTTACGCACCAGTATTTTATTTAAAGACTACTTTAAAAAATAAAGCGTTCCCCGGCATTTACCGTCCGTCAACTGATACGAGATTAATGAAGCGAGCATCAGAGACAGGGATTATGGGATCTGTTAACGGATCTTCTATGTGTTAATCGTATTTAAACAGTATGGAGTTTCCATTTCTTGGTATTACGGGGTCTTAGCTGCTAATCACACTGGCAGTGCTCTGTTATGCTTTGTTACTCACCGTTTCACTGTCTTGCATGTCACATGATAATGGATTGCCCAATTGTTTCTCTACGTTTAATGGTACGAGTACATTATGGATTAAGCGATTATGCCCTGGGTCGTGCGCTGCCGTTCCTAAGTGATCACTAATATTTTTTATTAGCTTTTGTGCTTTACAAGTCATATTTGTAAGTAGTTGATGAGTTAGGTTATTTCATGTGGGAGTCTATAAATTGTGTGAGACTTCGGACATTTTGTGCTGGTGAGGATTGGTTTTTCATTGGATCAGCATGATGAAGTATGCTCTAGCTAGGCCTCCTAAATTATCAGGAGAGACCTTTGAAACCGAGAACACTTAACATCATCATGGCCTATATGCCTTTTCATTGGCTCTTTATTGGTATTTTTATTTCTAGTCATAGTTTCAGTTCACTTTCATCATGAATAAACTGTTTGAAGCCCTCGAGTTGAGAGAAAATAGTTTGAGCGGGAAAACATTTTTCATAACGAGTTAATAGGCAAAGAATGTTCGTAGGTACTTGCTTTAGAGTTAAATGGACTGGAACGTTTGTGTTCTACAAGAAGTTATTAATGGAAGTATTACTTCGAAGTTTCATGTTTGCGTTTTATTTTCTGAGTGAAAAATGTGTTTCATTCTAAAGAACCGTATATGATTTGCGAAGTTCGCTCTAAAGACGAAGGCGGAAGAGTGTTTTTTGCTTGGGGTGTGTTCAGTGTATCTAGTCATATTAATTAAATAAGTACATATATCTGAAAGAATTAAATCGGTCACACAATAACTACGGTTCTTTGTATTATAAATAGCATGGACACACTTTAATTAAGACAACCAATTCGTGTCTATAGAATAAAAATAAAATTCTGCATCAGCTAAAACTCGAATCCCACTCTCTATTACTCTTCTGTTTCACTTAGTGGTAAAAAAATTTTAAGGAAAGAAAAAAATTAACTAAACTATCTAACAGAATATGATGCGATAATAAATTGGATTTATCGCTAACTATTATAATGTATATCTTTTCTAAGTTTAGAATTCAGAGAACTGCTCTAGATAGGTATTTCTTAATATTTTATATTCAAATAACAATAATAAGTAATATACTGCCATTCATCAAAAGTCCAATCAAAATAAAATAAAAATTCAAAAATATTTCTATATTTTTCAACTCAGCATATTTCAACAGCTGTTGATTTCATTTCCGGCCGCCAAGTTTTCCCGTTCAGGATTCAGTTCCGCTCAACGTAGTAGGTATAAGTATATATACCTAAAATACGTTCAGCAACTTAGGCAACTTGTGAATTTGAATAACGAACCGCGGAAATAAGATTATATCTTCAATTTTAAACTTTTCAAGTGATTCGTGAAACTTTTTAAAATTATTTCTTATACAAAGTAATGCGTATATTTGTAACACGAAATGCTTATGGGTAGAATAATAATATATTTTTGTTTTCAGTTAAAATAACTCTCTGTAGAATCATAATATATTTTTGTTTTCAGTTAAAATAACTCTCTGTAGAATCATAGGTCGTACCACATTTTACGCAATCATCCATAATAAGTGTATATCAGAAATGTCTCAAGGGTTGCCTTGACATATACGAATATTTGCAAACCCGTGGAAAAGGGAAGAAAACTCATTTACACGATTAGGTCATAAAGATATTTTGACGTGAAATGTCTTTCATTTCAGTTATAAGGCTCGTTCGTACACGTTTGTTCGCAGATTAGTTTTTAAGATAATAATTTTATAAAAAAGGGATAAATTAACTACAACTTTATACTTGAATTAAAATAGAGGAAAGAACTTTTCACTCACGTCTATGAACCCTTAATATCATAACGTATCCATCCATCCTATTTTCTCCGCAAGGATTGCATTAAAAACATACCTTGATGACGTTGCATTAAAGTTATTAATATCCCATAAATTACGTTGCGTTTCCCCACAACACGTAATTTATGAGAGATTCACATTGGAACAGGAATAAAAGCATGTTGCCAGTTCGTATGTTGCCAGTATGAGTGTTGGGTGTCCCTCGAGAGGCATTGACTGAATTTTATACCATGTTCGTGTATCGAGCGTCAGTCGCCCGTCTGCCCTCGCATAATTCAAATTAAGCTCATGACAGAAGGGTCCGCGACAAACGAGCTCACTCAGTCACGAATAAAACCATGTTGGGTACCGTGGATGTGGTAGGTTTACGTAAACCAAATATTTTATTATCATTGTAACAGATACAATATTTAACTGGTATCAGAATCTACAGTAATAAGTGCAGTACTTATTTTCGTTTTTATACACCCTATAGGTAAAATATTAAAGATGTAAAAAAATATAGCTACTTAGATTTTAATGCCGCCTGAAGTCTAAACTCTGAAGAAGAATATGAAATAATGTTATGTATGTTTTTAAAATTGATAAAATTTTGGTAAATTTACACGTATAAGTAAGGTAGTTAAGTAGTGGTTGAAGAAAGAAATAATTCTACGTTCACTTTAAAACAAGGAAAACTTAAGCTTAATAAGCTTCGCCCGAAAAGTTATTAAAGTTAATGTACACGCCGGAAAATTACCTAGTATGGCCTGTTTTGACTTAATACCTAACGGTGCATCCACTATAGGTAGGTACTTAAAAATAATTTATTAATGTCGGGGCAAAAAAAAACGTATCATCATAAAATCATTTGCATAGTGAAAAGCGACATTACTCATCATAAAATGAGACATTCGAATGTTTTTAAGGTTATCCACTCAACCCGGATTCTACCATCAGGATATTGAAAGGAAAGCGCTTCCCCATACCTAGGTACATTAAATGAATATCGCTTTTTACCCTCGCATTTCGTCCCATTTCATAAAATATTAATACAATTTAGGTATTCGTTGCTCTCGGTAATACGTATTGGCTACACTTGTTCGAAACGCGAGGCATGACTGCCTGAAATTAAATTTAGATACAACTGTACGGAGCCCGATTGGTATTGGAATTTTAATGTAGCATACGATTAATGGCAATGGTAGGTTTGATTAAGTTTACAGTTCTTTGAAATACAATGTAGAATTTAGTTAATTATGACTTTTTACTGTGAAAGATAACATTGTAACAGTTCCGTAAATTTCTCAACTGTCAATCGGTATCTGGCTACCGTGTTAGATTATCGTCGTAAATATTAAAATAAACACTCCATACCAACTAAACTACTAACTTTAATTAGAAATACTGAATAGGTTCAATTTAACCCTTAAATGCTCCGTCAACCGTTCCATGTAAGCCCACATTTAAAAGTAAAAAGCTTAACGAATGTAGATATGACGTGAGCTTTTTGTGAGCTAACAAAGGATTCGAAAAATGAATTAATTCAAAGGATAGTGTTGAAGCACTTTTTTTCAAAAAGCGGCTGAATTAGACCGCGGAAGAATTGAAAGGCTTTTGTGTGAAATCTTTCGCTAAAATATCATAAATTAAATGGCATACATTCATACAATCTGGTAGTCGTTTGATGTGACAGGCTTTGATATATTTCCAATGTAAACTGTAACAATAGATTCATATAGAGCTGTTTAATTTTGTTTTTACTATAATAAATGTGAATGTTTGCGAAGATGTTTTGATATTTAGATGCGCTAACCATTGTTCTATTAAGATAAAACTTGGGACATAGAAAGATTACGTCGAAGCATTGGGCATAAAATTGATAAACTTTGCTACCTATACATACATTATGCCATTTCCTGGATCATAACTAAAAAAACGTCCTATTAAGATGAATCATAATTATGCTGTTTACAAAACTACTCCGTGAAAAAAGTCACGGGCAATAGTCCATTGTTCGATAAGAGGGACTTTCAAGACCCGATTGTCATAATTTTGGCCGATGGTTTATAAATGATAAGCCTCTAGCTGTAAGTATTATGCCAAAATACGACTATTGTCAGTACCAGTACTTATAAGTCCATGAGCATTGTGAATACATGTATAAGTCGTAGTGCTTTGTATAGTATAATTTTCAAAGTCCATAGATACGAGTACATCTAAGTAAACGAATACTCCATAGGTAGAAAGTTTTTAGCTGTCAGTGCCGGCTCAGATACTAAAAAAATCAGTTCCTCATTTCACTCTGAAAAATTAACATAGCAACGCTGAAAATAAATACGCGTGGTGAGAATAGTCGTGAATTATTCATGTTGGTACGAGAAGTTTGCGTTTGTGTTAACGAACAAAGCTGTTTAGATTTTCAAGGACCTATCTCCTGATTTCTGGCTTTCTATTAATAGGTTTAAAGTTACTTCGGGCTGTCTTTATTGAGTAATCATTATGCTCATGAGCTAGCTATATGTATAATAGATGGTTAACAGTTATGTAAATATTGATTACCAATTGTACATTTATACAAGGTCAAGCAAAATTGGTAGGTATATTTAATCCAAATTAATAGTGCCGTACGCAAGTATATTCTGAGATGTGTTAAAATAATTATTACCTACCTATACAACTTATACTGTCCTATTCTTAGTATAATTACAACGCAAGTTCACTGAAAAAATATTGATAACACAAGATAAACGTGTTTGAATTATTCATATGCCCTAACAATACGGGAGTTTCAGTTTTCAAGGGCGAAAACCCTCGAGGTTTTTCACGCATTAATGTTCGGGATCTGAATGATAAATATTCATATTTAGGGAATCTCCCGTATTTATACATGCCTGACATTTTGCAGACAGAATACCTATGTCATAATTGAATTATAACGAGACACAACAATATAAAATAAGGTTGTATGGATAGGTACTTTTTACCTGGGTCAGAAGGTTTTTCGAGCTTATGTGTATTACATGTATATAATGCACATTTCTTTCGCACGCTTTACTCAACAGCTTTTAGGGTTTTACATAATTATTATGCGTTGTAATTAATTGAATTCGTCTTCATTAAGGGGACATAGTTTTTTATGATGACGCTAAAACTTTTTTGGCTGTAGATTTTTTTTCTTTTACTGACTAGTAGTCTACTCGTAGCTTAGGATTTTAAGCCTCTCTATCCGTGATAGTAATTCTTTTAATTTGGTAGGTAATAATGTTTCCTAATGTCCCCTAGTGCCACTAATGTCGTCATTTCTTTTGATTATGCGCATGGCCTCACATTCCTTTGGGAGATTTTTTTCAATTGGGGTAGTTAGGCAACTCACGAATTTACAAATTGTTGTTCAAATAAAGCATGATTCCAATTCAAATATATTGAATACAAAGTTCAAATACGGTTCGCGTGTCGTGAATTTAAACATTCACTCAGGGTCACGCGAGCGATTCAATATTGCGTTGTTCGCGGCTTCGGTGCTCAATATTCGAAAGCATAAAGCAATCCACTGAAAGTGCCATTGAATTTTAGATATTTTTTTCATAAAAAACTGTAATATTTGTCAGGATAAGACGAGTTTGTTT
Organism: Lerema accius; assembly: GCA_001278395.1. NCBI lineage: Eukaryota > Metazoa > Arthropoda > Insecta > Lepidoptera > Hesperiidae > Lerema > Lerema accius. Next base: position 1,035,876 of record LGAG01000591.1, read on the forward strand.
ATAAATATCGCTACACGCTTATAACCTTTCACTGCGATGCCGTGTAGCGGGTACCATGGACAATACAGACAAGATACATATCCAGACTTATGTTTGTCACTTCCGGGTACTGGACCTGCAAAACTTCGTTCGGCAGACAGCCTAACAACTAGCCTATAGGGTTGTTATAGGTCTCAGGTCTGGTCAAGCGTAATAATCTATCGTTAGCGCTGTCGAAGGCAGCCTGGCAACTGATTGATGCGAAACCCTTCTGTCTTTATTGATCCACGATCTACTATGCTTCAGTTGAAATGGAGATTAGAATTTTTAGACCTATGAATAGTAATTGCGGGCCGTTTAAAATAATAGGTGACCGTATTTTAGTCATCTGAGAATTTTAAACTCGTTATTGCAAATAATTAATTATTATGAGGAGAGACCCGTGCTTAGTAGTAACGAGTACCCAGTCGTTAATGGGTTGAAGCCAAAATTGGTAGTAAAAACGAATATACCTACTTAAGTAAGTAACAACACTCTTCGTGAAGTATTATAAGTATAACATGCAGTTGCCCTGTTTTTTGTAGTGAAATTGATTTGTAAATTGTACCCAAAAAAACCGCAAACCTCTGTAGGAACCATGTCTATGGTACCCGTATTAATATGTTACGACATGGCGAGATATTAACGCATGAATGAGCCGCTTTTTGTACACGAGATAAATGTGTATATTGCCGAGGATTCGCTCGCATTAAATTAGCTTTCGCCATATTAACTTCACAATCATACATCAGGGGCAATTCAAGAGTTATTTAGGCTCTTCGTGTTTGTCAAGCGAGTTAAATCATGTCTGGCTATAAAATGTTTGACAAAGTACGTTTCGATGGTTTGATGGAAATTCTAAATGTCATCTAGTTTGTCATGGTTAGCTGTAGGCAGTTGTTTGATAAAGCTGTAATATTTAATGAGAAAGTTTGTCATCCAAATTTCATCGTTTATAGGCAACTTTTCAAGCAGCATAAAAGAAGAAAAAGACACCTTATAACGTCTTCTTCTTAGTCGTATCTTTATAATTGAATGTCATGCCTGCTCTGGTAGTCCCTCATGAACCCAAGCCTTAAATACAGAACCCTAAAAAGCATTTCCTTGTCATATCTACAGTGGGTTTTATATTTCCATACTTAACGCACCAACCTTCATAAGATGTCAACAGTGAAGAAAAGTGCTCTGTCTTATAACGCTGTCTTACGTCAAGTATGAATCTTGTCGCATTTTCTCCCCTTTGAAGGTGAAGGGGATTTAATATAACGTTATTTTAACTTGAGTTTAATGATATCTTCAAGTTCTTTAACGCGTAAAAAAAGAAACTATGAGTACATTTTAATATGCATCATTGCTATACTTGCTACCTTAGTTGAATAAAGTCTACGAAAAGTCGACTTAATTCTTCAGGTTAGACAGGTTTATGCGGTTTCAAGCATAAAAAGTACCGTAATTTTATCAAATTGACGTGCCTACTTACTAATATTTCTTTGGCAAATCCCTTGCCCTAAATTAAGATATTGTTAAAGATTTTTCTTCCCAATCCATCATGACTTACCCAGGGCCGGCTCGCACGTGATATCACGTAGGTTAGCCGGCTATAAATAATTTGACATGTTTTCTACGACAGCTTATAATATACAACATACGTGGTCCACGAACAATACAATTATGTTTGACAAATTGTAGTTATACGAGTACACACTTATTATACAGATTTTCTTTATTTCAACCTTTCAAGAAGGCTTCTACTTTCGGTATCGTATGTAGCTCAGTAAGAGATTGAGATTTGGTATACTTTAAAGTGTACCTATATGAAGAAAGAATTACACAAAGTTACATTTTATTGCATAATGTGAATATTTGGGGATGTTAGTGGCGTATTCTCTAATATTAATTCTATCGATCCGGATATTATTAGTGTCGACGCTAAAAGCATGACCGACTCGTATATATACGTAGAACTATACAAGTAACAAAAAGGGCATCAAGTCGTATTTGTACGTTTTTCGGTATCGATTATACTGAATTCCAACAATAAGATCCCTCGCAAGAACGCGCACCCGAAAGGTAAAGGTAATATCGATATGGGGTGTATTGGGACGGAGCTGTAAGGGACGACTTTATTAGATAATTCCTGGACTCTGGGACGTCCCCTTTAAATGTTATAGGGGTTGGTGAGCTATGGAGATTGGTTTGTTCTAGTTCTATTAAAATAGTCCAGATGTACAATAAAAAGGCTTTATTGTTTCACTGCATTAAGAAAAGGATAATGTTTTTGAGCACATGTATTTTTTTCTGTCTTCGGCGCGTTCTACAGCACGAACGGTTTAAAAAATTTCGACCTATGAAGTTGCAATCGGTTGTGAGTGTGACATGTATACAGATACATTCCTTGCTCTGTGAGTGTGACAGACTTTTTTTTAATATAGCGCACCCCAAAAAACTTTACAGTCAATTTTATATGTGAGAAATAAAATATCGTTGACATAGATTCACTGTTCTATAGAGAAGCGCAAGTATGATTGGCGGGGGAAATAGAAATCAAAATTTTGAACGAATGAATTCAACAGAAGCCTACATTATTCAAACTATGCCATTACATTAGTGCCTATTTGAGCTAAGATCTCGTTTGTATTCTAAACCTGTCTGGGAAAGGAAGTCGCGAGAGCTTTGCGGGGAACAATTTGCACGGTTGCGCCTTAAGAACCTACCGTCTGATGGAACTTCTACGTAATTACTCTGTGCATCGTGCAATAAGATATTTGGCAATGTACTGTATAAATAAATAGCCTAGTAAATAGTGAAGAATCCTGTGCATATCTACCTATATCGGGGATAACCTTCAGTTGTATCAAATTGAGTATTACAAGATGGTATCTGCCACGTACGAGTACCAGATAACAACACATCAAAGTATTTCAAAAGGGGCACTACTTGTTGGACTTTAGTCCCCATGCAAGTCGTGTGAATGACCGGCTCCTGTGTCTACTTTAATTTTGTATATAATAATAAATTAGGTTATCCTAAACTCAGAAACATACGTTCAAAGTACTCCAAAGTTATACTGAAATTCACGAGTGGATTGACTGTAATATTAGAAAATGCTACCATAAAAACAGGTAACACCACCAACATTGATGTTTTTATTACCCATCTTATTCCAGAGTGTTATTAAATATTTACGACTATAAATGTGCGTCGACTGGTAGAGCCGGCTTTATAGTATACACAGAACAGAAAAACAACATAAGCCTCCATTAACAAATAGGTAATCTTATTGTAACACATTTTTAACCAACTGTACTAAGTGGGTAATGATTTTGATGTTATGAATATTTGTAAGTACCTATATCAATTTTGTAAGTGTGTAGCAGACATTTGATTAGAATTATTTGTATGCCCTCCCAATACAGCTATTCTTTTTCTTTGTGTAATTAAAAATATTATGAAAGTCAAAGCTTCAAATATTTTGGCAGATTTTTTCGAATATAAAACGTCTTGAACATCGGGTTTAAATTTCTATTAATGTCAAGGAAAAAACCGTTAACTTTACCACTGGAAAATTTCCTTTCTCAGACGATAATTACGAGTCCAAATAAATTTACTGACTATTTTCTTTCCTCTTGCGCTTACAAGTTCGTTATCTAAAAAACTTGACTGCCGCTGAATCTCAAGAAAAATCCCTCAATTAAAACTCTTAAGGAAACCAGTTTTACGGTGTGTAAACTTTTTACTGGGATAAGAAGATAACTGGGAAGTGCGGAATTGGTTACTTTGATTCGGTTAGTAACTTCTATGTTAAAAGATCAACTTAGAATGTTGTAGAATTTTCTTCCACCGTCGTTTTATGACTGCAACGTTATGTTCTATTCCCCATTGCATTTATGACGTACACAATTTGTGATGTGTAGGTAGGTATTTTTTTTATAACCGACTTTTTTTTTCTGACACGAGTTTTTTTATAACAACTTACCTGCTTTATTAGGTCGGCAATGCGTCGGTGATTTCATTGTGACTGGGGATGATAACTAATTCCTAATACGTAGTTTGTCTGTTAATTTATCAGTATAACAATTTGCTTTTACTAAGTATCGCAATTTTTGGTAATAATATCTCACTACAGAATTAAGGCACTTATTTCTGAAACTCTCAATACTCAATTGAAAATTAGTGAAGGACAGGCGTAGTTAGGCAGTCAATCAGTTAAAATGCTTATTATAATCGAATCCATTCTCTATTCTACTCTGAACGTTATCTTAAAATGTACATTAGGTAAGTTAAATATCTAATTTCTATCTATTGAGTGTTAGTTCAAGAAATAGAGACGACTGCATCATTAAATTTGCAAAGGTTAATTACTACTCCTGCTCTTTACTGAGCTAGATCTACGTCAGGAAATTCCGACCTGTTAATTATGCAAATACAAATGGTAATGAAGAACTAATGATAGTGCAACGACTATATATATATTTATTTTAATCCTCACTGTACTTAATATGATTGTAAAAGAGGGTTCTTTTGTGTGGAATATATCTCAAACCTTCGTATTAATAATTGGGGGTGAAGTTCTTACTAAGAATCAAGTTCTAAGACTTAAGTGCACTTAAACAAGACGTTACCATCTATCCTCAGGAATACAAACGCATTTTTGACCAACTTCGCTAAGGAACTGAACTACAAATTAACAATAAATAAATAAATAAATAATAATAGTTGTACCTACTAACCAATTTACCGACTAACTTTCTCACTTGTTATACTTGAGGTTTGTCAAAAATGTCCATGGGCGGCAGGGACCGATATTGGTCAATGTCCTATATAAAGACATGTCCAATGAATTAAATTAACCATTAACGACGGTACCCAATCGAAAATTTACTTAAAATTTTAAAAACACACGCGTAGCTTTACGAATCTTCTAGAATTGATGAAAACCATTGCACTCTATATTAACTTCCAGTCAATTCGAGAGCCGAGTGAGTCAGCAGTTTTATAGGCCGTTACCGTAAGATCACAATCGTAAAGTCGGTAAGAGACAGACGTGGGCCGCAATCAAATTTGTATTCAAGTAAACTCCGGACGGGAGTTAGAAGGGTCAGTCGATTACAGAAACTGAATGAGCGTTCAGAATAGCTTGTGTTATCTTTACCCGTTTTGTTACGTTTTGGACATGTAAGTGTTTTTCTTGCCGACATGCATATTCAGTGATTTTTCGTCCAACGTTCCAGAAACAAATTGTTTCAGTAGTTGGATCTTCTGGGGATCAAATGTTCGGTGATAGATATCCTAAGTATTGGAAGAATGGATGTAATATAATGACCAGATTTTTTATTAAATCAAGCCTTATACAGCAAAATAACAAAACATAATATTATTATGATTTATTTATTGATTTTGTTACAGGTTCTTGAACCAGTGAAACTCTTGTTAAGGTTAGTTAAAACACGTCTTACACTATTATTTATAATTTGTTAGTAGAAGTTTTAAAACGAACCAGGTACCATATATATATATATATATATATATATATAGGTATACCATATATTTGCTGCTGTCTATGGGGTAAATTTGCTGGAGCAATCTACAAAGGCTTCATTAAGCCACGAGGCGCAGAACTGTATGAAATACGGTAAGGGGAGAACTCACGGTTGAGAGGTAACTTCTTGTATTTAATCCTCTTTCAAATTGAACAGCACATGGAAGCAAGTGTGCGCGTATTGCCGATGCAGCGTCTATTACGATATTTTGCTGATGTTTCGGAAATATGCTCTTGCAGTACATGCGTTATTTTAGTTAAATATCTGAAGTTATCTAGTATCTGTTCAGTTTGCAGAATTAATTATTGCGTTCAATAGCAATTTCTGGTTGAAGGTTTTATAGTTCTACTTCTATAGACGGATCTTAGATTGAAAAACTATGTCTAATAAAGCATACTAGATAAGAAACATAGTTAACTAACTAACAATCTTTTCCCCCAATTACGTACCTTCATCTTCCTTCCGTGAGTTAAAATATTCAGCCTCACAAAAGTTTTGATGCCATCTTATTCCATCTCTATCTACTGGGATTGGGGTGACAGATAAACTTTTATCCACGGCATGACCTCGTTAAAACCGACCTAATAAAGACGTTAAACTATACGAGTAAAGACAGTTCCACAGGAGCTAATTAGTGGAAAAGTTATTATGAGCCAGTAGAGCCTTAGAGCTCCGGTTTCGAATAATTACGCCCTAAATTCTGGAATATACCACTGCTGGAACAAAATGAATAAATTACACGCGGACTTGTTTATGAACTAATAGGGATATTTCGAACTGTTGGAACGTGTTGCATTTCATAGGGTCAGATGATATTGGAAGCGCTCATAGCGCAGCGGTTTGCGAGAATCCTAAGTGATCGAGGAAGTTAAGCAACTGCGAGCTCCGTTGGAAAGTGGATGAGTAACTGTTAGAAAGATTTTTTTGAGCGCTTTTGAACTTAGCATGTTAAGGCTTCGGTTCAGTTTGTTATCGTTAGATAATAGTAGTTAAATGGCTTATCAGATAACTTTGGGTGGCATGAAAACTTCCGACACTTTTGACTATTAATTCCATCAATCTCATCGACATTTTTGTAATTCTGAAGATCTTTTTGAAAGGTGTCTATAGGTACTACTGTTTACCGTGTACTACGGGAATTAAGTAGGGTTTCACCTAGGTCTCACGAAGGGATAAACTGTATTATGCAATTACCTACGTGCCTCCCTTCATCTAAGTTATATAATTACGAATAAAGCTCCTAAAATCCTACCTTAATAGGCTTTGTTTAGGCTACCTTTAGTCTTAATTACTTATCTGTGCTGTGAAAGGGCCTAAAGCTAGATGTACATAGTTCGGTCGCAAAATTGTTGCTCTGACAAATACCTGTAGTACAGTAAATTAACTTAGGTTATTTAGGTTGACAAATTTTTATGTCTGTGGCGTTTTCGGAGCATCTATTCTTCACACCAAAAGTACAAACTTGATGGTTGGGGTAGATACCATGTCGGATCCGCCATTCAATATGTTCTGAGTTCGATTTTCCGTGGACCTACAATTCGTTTAATGAATTCAAATATTTATTATAATTCCTTTGATGCATAGATATTAGTGATAGTACAGACCGACATTCTTCTCCTGTTATAATATTCATCGATAATGGAAATGAAAAGTGTGGTCGTCAACAGCCAGCATATTTTCCATCGCTCTAATTGGGCCCTCGTTATGAGTACCAGCAGCGGTCGCAGATGTGCTTAATCGCGATCCTCCGCGACAAATTACGATTTGCGTTTACGTCTTTCGTATAGAATCATTTTATTGCCTGTTTACTTTGATTTGTGCATAAATTTTCGTTAAAATAATAAGACTAATAACATACACTTAATAAGTAATAATGCCAATAAAAAAAAATTAGAAATAACAAATTATTATTATTATTGCTATTCTTATCGTGTCTTTCGACCCAAATACGAGTAAGTGGCCCTTTAAACACTTAAGTAGTTGCGTAATAATATGTATGTAATAATATCAGTCAAAATATAATGACTAAGATTTTGATAAGAGAAAATTAATAGACAAAACTGAAATGATCTTCAAATATTTAGCACAATACTTTCATTTAGATTACCGTACCGCGTTAAATCCAAGATGGCTACTAAATATAATTACTAACGCAATCTGATTAATTTGTTTAATTGTGAGACTCCACCTGCAACATAATGAGCCCGGGTATCCCGGGACGACTGTCATTTGCACCCTGTTTCATTGTTACCCTCAATATTAACTGCAATTTATTGTAAACAATACGACTGTCTTAGGAACAATTAATTTTGAGGTATTTTTTCTCAATAAAAATCGTTTTCATGAAGGAGATTAAGAAAATAATATTTATTTCAACAGTATCAAAGTGAAATGTGAAATAGTATAAAGGAGAATATAATATAACACTAGAATCGTTGTAAATAGACCGTCTTTAGCAATAATCGCGGCAAGCCATAACCTAATGAAGTTTTTTTATTAACTTCCAAGTTTTATTTTTAATAACGTGTCCAAGCTTTTTATTTTAGAAATAGGGGAAGGAATTCACGCAACTCAATTACGACACAGTACAAACGAATGTATTGATGCTACCTACGTGCTATTGTTTTATTTCAAAATTAATACGTCCCTGATATCTACCTACCTACCACAGCTTGGTCTCGATATTATATACTCACTAGCTTTCAGCCCGCGGCTTCGCCCTCGTGGAATTCGGATATATTACGCGACTTTTTCACGATAAAAGTATCCTATGTCCTTTCCCAAGTTCAGTTCTATCTTCATACCGAATTTCATCAAAATCGGTTCTGTGGTTTAGGCATGGAAGCGTAACAGACAGACAAAGTTACTTTCGTATTTATAATATTAGTAGAGATACTACTGGTAGGAAACCAGTAGGCGTCTAGCAAGTATTTTGTGCGGTAATATCCTAATTTTCATATCAAAATCCTGGCTGCAGAAATTGTTAAGCCTCCGCTCTGGCGGCGGAAAGGCGGTGAAAATTAACCAGTTACATAGACTTTTAATTAAGGCCCCGTCGCGCTGGGTGTCCATTAGGCTGTGACATCTAACCCGATTAAACCCGATTATAATAGGTATCTTGTTAAATAAAATATTCATGGTTCTAAGTAACGTTAACGCAAGTTATGCAACGTTGCGTTGATGTGATGCATAATATGTTTTTCACAATAGATATTGTTTTTTTTATGAACCATAGAAGGCCGCGGCAAGATTTAAAAAATAAATTAAGTAGGTATACATATATGACATATTTCACGATTAATGAATAAAAATCATTTTTTTATTAGAAAATAATTTTATCAAAGACCCCATATAACTTGAAAATATAAAAGCCAAGCTTGATTGTCTGTGCATTAAAAATAAAATACGCTTTCATAGAATACTTCCCGCGCAAACGTCACGGAACAAGTCAAAACTCATTTCAATAGTACCCTAGTAGACGAACGAACGAAACGGATTGCATTGAAATTCGTTCTTAGACTTGTGCTGTTTGAAAAGCTTCAGAGCAATAAGCTAGGCAAGGCTGTTTATTCTTGGCTATGAAGGGTTCTGTATGTTTTTCGATAATACTCTAGGAGTTTTTCAAGGTTTAGGATATAAGATTTTTGAAGCAATGGGTATAAAAGGTAAGAAGTTGGTTGGTAAAAAACTGGTTAAATAACTGTTTTTGTAACCAAAAAAAACTAGCTTTTGCAAAAATATAAAACATTTTTGATAATTTTATTAATCTCTCTTTAATCATCGACATTATCGATCCTGGTAACATTTTGTTACCTACTCATAAACTTCACATTTTTGGTACACAATTGTTTTTTATACCAACAAATCAATGCTGACCATTTTGGTAAAACTTCTACGTAAGTATTGTCAACAGTATAACACTTTTGGTTAAGTTACGTCTAGCGCAATTTTCACTTACGGAACTCAGTCGTGGCAGCCATTTACTATTTATTTTTCGTGTTTCGCGGCGGGACTGGCGGCTTTTCCTTTGACACAGCAATACCACTCCTGAAGTGCTTCCCTACAAAACAAATTCAAATTAATTTCTATATTTCAATATAAAACGTTTCCGCTTTACTGCAACTCAAGGATAGAATTTTTAATTTGTTACGTTTCTAGAGTCAAAGGTTGTTTGCAGGAAATTGAATGAAAATTTAATTCTAGCGAGGAATCACCACACTTTCTGCGTATTTTCCGTTATTACGTTTCTAATTATTACTGGAAAGGTTTTCCTGAAAATTGCAAGTTCTTAAATATAGATAATTATCTTATTAATTACCTTCAACTCTCATACGATTAGCAATCACATGAAGACGATGATAATAATTAATATAAATAACAAATATGTATACACAATACTAAAAACAACACCAATGACATCGGAAAAACTGATCAAAACTTTAAAAAGGAAAAATGTCTTGGTAGTTTCTTGCCACTCCTGGGCTCACTAATGATGGGACGTTCAAACAGTAGATAACATAGTTTAATTGGTTAAACTATATATAAGCCAAGGGTTTATTAAAAAGAAATTTGATAAGTTTTCATTCATTACCATACCACGCCATTAAAGTAAGGTGCACTTTATGACGTGGTACGTTGTTGAACTTTGCTCAACATTGCTATGTCGTCCATCTCGGAAACGTCACCATGAGGACCTCTGACCTAATACCAACATCCTTTTCATCTTACGAACGAATAAATGCGGGTTTCTCAACGATTGCAGGATATGCTAATAATTGGCTAAACTGTCTAAAATTGGCTAATTTGCTCTTAGTACCTAAAGTACATTTGAGGGCTTTTTGAGGGCACTCTATGAACAGCGACATCAACTTTCATAATTCGTTAGAGATTGCATATTGAGTTTAAGATTTACCTATAATAAGAGTCGATGAGATTCATCAACAATCTAACAGTTTTTCTAAGAGATTTCTCACAATAATAAGGCCCTAATATAGCCGAAATAACTCCAGATTTATCATTAACTAACTAATAAATTTTCCAAGAGATTTCTCACAATAATAAGGCCCTAATATACCCGAAATAACTCTATTAGTCTGGCTTAATTTACATTGCGGCTCTATAACTTTAAGCATGTTACGAAAAACTCTTGTGACTACAAGTTTACTTACAATATTTTCTTTTACTAAAGTATTTTAGAACATCGTAAGTGTAACCAAGACTTGAGAATACATATATTTGTCTACCAATCATATATTTTCGCCTAAAAATCGTACCTGAGTAAGTGGACTTTACTATATTTGTATTCAGTTGTGTAGCGCACTAGTAAGTAACGCCGCCCCCGTGCACTAATCCAGTGGAACTATTACACGCCGCCGGATTACCTCGCAACCGTTAACACAGCCGTGTGTACTCTGCGAACTGTACGCCGCTGACATTCAGTTTTACTGTGATAGGACAGGATTGGATCGTAGTGGAAATATTCAATGCGTGCCTGCCTACTGCGTTCAGATACAACGCAAAACAATTCCACCTCGGAAATCTCACATGTGAGAGAAAAAGCCTCTGTAGTCGGTCATATTATAGGCTTACCAACTGCAGCGTATATAGGTGTTCAATTTTATAATGTCTAGAGGACACTCTTTGGTGTTGTTGCAGTGCAGTTTATTTGGATCTAATGGGCAACCCAAATATTAATACGCCGCTCAAAGATCAGGGATCTTACTTGAATGTTATTAATAAAAAAGACTGGGTAATAACATTCAGAAGCAAAGTAGCGAAAAAATTTATGCCTAGCGGTTACAGATCCACCTACCGACCACGATAGTTGCTTATATTCCGTCAATCACTACAATCGACGCAAGCAGCCAAACTTCTAGCACCAACGTATACTCAAACTATACAGAGTACATGTCTAGTCTAACACCATTACAGTACTCTCGCCATCGAACCTTCGAGAACTAACAAAGACCAGTAAACAAGAACAAGCAGTAAGTAAACAAGAAGCTCTAAGCGGCTTTACGATAAATAAATAAGCAGAGCACTGTTAAATTCATGGACGACGATGTTTACGGCGCTATAAAATGATAAGTTAGGCGCCTGCCGGCTACGTTCGCATAATATCCTCTTGTTTATGTAAAACGCTTCGACGACGTATATCTATATATTTACATAATAATCTATTCATTTGCCAAATCTGTACATGAAAAATTTTTAAGGAAGTTTGTCTGTTTCTGTGATATCTTTCCGTAATTTTTTTCATCATGTGAAATTTAACTAGAGGAGTTTCTTTCGCCATTTTCTCTTCTGTTTTAAAGCATCTTTCCTCAACGATATTATTATGTTAATTTCAAAATAATTATGTACTTACGTGAAATTTTATATGAATTGTTTTTTAATTTGAATTTAAAATCCCTAATTGATTTTTATATATCGAATTTTTTGACTTATAATAATATGCCTACAAAGATAGCTCTATAACTTCTTAAAATAACTTAAAATAACTCTAAAAAAATATTGGGTGTTTTTGTTTTTTCTTTCTTTTTATTCAATACCTTCAAACTCATTAACACTTCTCCAGCAATAACAATATTGATAGAGCATCTAATTAAGATATATCTATTCGTTACTTCTCAATTTCTCACGCCAGTTCCTTATTAGTGAAAACAATACGAGATTCTTTAACAAAGCGAACATCGACTGTGATTCAACACTATACTTTCATTCGTTTCTCCCATAGATAGACAGATAGATACTAGTAAGACATTAAAACGATTTTACGGTATTCGATACGCTCGATCTAATCTTTAATCGATTTCTTGTTTTTCCGGTCATTTGACTCTTACATCTTGCTCATGATGTGAGTACAATTACGTCTCGTCATCTTTTTCTGTCGTTAAAGATATTTCTTAGCTGAAAAAGATACTTCACATAAATACATGCTTGCATGTGTGTGTGGAAACGCCTGTTTCGTAAATAACTTCCAAAAAGTTTTGAACAGAATAACCGATATTTCTTTCATTTGTATTTAAAATGACATGCCATTTCGTAGGAACTATTAACAAGGGTTAAGCAATCTAAAATTACTCGTACTTATTCGTAGTAAAACTCTTCAAGACGAGTCATTTCAGGCTTCGCTCTATTTACATACCAGAACAAGTTTTGTAAGAAACTTTAGGTAATCGAAATAGTTTTTAACTTAACTCGGACTCAGAACATTCTATACATAAAATGCAGCTGCGCATACATTCTTCTTAAAATTAAAAATCGAGGAAGCAACGTTCACTTTAAGCCGATGGGAAACTTCGCTAACTTTATTATTGACTTTCCAATGAATGGTTTACAATACTTCTTTAAAGTTAGGACAAAATAAATAATAGTAGCTACTGCATAGCTTCTTAATGTTGTTAATAATAAGAAGCATGTAAAAGGTAGTGTAGCACGTAAGTTACAGTTTCATATACCTCTAATATTATTAGTGTCTACATCTTTTTGAGTGATGGATGTTAAATTTTTTGAGGTACTGTAAAAAGAGATTCTATCATTGTATATCCTTTTCTTTTAATTATTTCGTTAGAAAAGTCTGCACTCTCAGTCAACTTTATAATCGGCAAACCAGCTCTGCAAATATTATTCCGCTAGATGTCGCTACAAGCCAGACGGTACCCTTGCAAACTATTTTAAATTTTCCGCTTTACCGACCGACTGATTTTATTCCTAAGCGTGTTGTATTTCACGGAGCTCTTCCAATGTGCTTTTGTTTGTATTTCTCTTGTAATAGATACGGCGGACGCCAAAATTTCAGTGAACAACTAAAATACCTCGGAACAAAAATATCTTCAATTTCATTGAGTAGCGGCGAAAGAAACTTTGGTTTAGGCTTGTTTGGTTTACTTGGTATTAGATTCAAGAATATAATTATAATACACGCTTATACAAAATGAATTTATTTTTGTTGCTAACATAATATTACATAGTTGGCTTAGTTGGGAATATAACCCAGGATCCGTTGCTTTCTGTACGGGGTCACTGACAACTGGGCTATGGGATTGTAATGCAAAAATAGTTTTGAATCACGCGAAAGAAGTAATCGTCTAATGTGCGTTACATCACGCACGCACTTTTTTCTCTTTTGACTTCTGGCTATTGTGCGTATTCTGCTGTGTTTGGGTACATGGAGTAGAAATGCAGAATATTGTTCAAATTGTGTGAAAATTGTTTTTTTTTTTAACTAAAACAACGCCTATACTATGATGCCTTTGATACGCAGTTTACACTGACACATCACACAATAAATACAAATGTGAGATGAGGGCCCCATTGACAGAAAGTTGACGTTGATAACGATGTTATCTGTAGTTTGACATAATCACTTATGGTATAATATCTACTATGAAACAAGACCTCCAGTTTAAGTATTGACAGTACCGTAGTTTTTTAGGATACTCTATCAACAAGCCATTTAAAATCACAAATGAAAAACCACATTATAAACTCAGTTTATTTTCCAGAGTCTTAAAGAAGTAAAGAAGTAATCTAAAGTTTGTTTCGTTTCCCCTCCCTACTTATACAAACAAGTTATACACTTGAAACCTTCAGAATCGGCAAATCAAATGAAGCCAAACTTGTTCCAACGGCCCCTATTTTCTTATTTTCCGCTTCTGCGTAGTTTCACTGAACTGTTCTCGCAACAAACAGTTGGTTTTCTCGTCGTATTTCGTATTTCTGTAACATACGATTCCGATAATGTGGCCATTTCAAGGAAAAATGTTACTTTCAAAGCCAGCTAAACCACCAATGTATTTTTATTTTTCTTTCGATTGGCTCACCCCACTGTTATCGGTTTAGTGTTCTGAATATTGATAGATACCATTGATATTTTTATTTCGACTACAGAAATTGTAATAGTTAAACATTTGCTTATTTAAAAAAATTACAAGACTTTATTTTTTAAGGGTTTGAATTTTTCGAGCGAACTTCTAATGGGACTATTACTATCGATTACTGAAAGGACTACTAACAGAAATACTAACAGTACTAACTTACACTTACTTCCTCTGCCTCTTCACTAACAAATGAACAACTATTAGTAATCTCATTAACAACTATCAGTAACTGGACCTACTAACCAACTAACAAACCTCCTACAATGCTATTCCAGTTTGGTTACAAATGTCCATGGGCAGGGTTTGGTGGCATTTAAACCTCCTTTGTAACTCTCATTCTCATTATATTAAAAAGATAAAAGCATTCCTTAATTTCGAAAACTTTTTTGGGTGGGCGATCAAAATTACTATACTTAATTCTGTTTGAATGGGTAAGAAGTAATAAAATAGCCGTAAACTTTGTTTTTGAGGTCGTAAAGTACTCGTAGATACCTCAACAATTTTTCAATGTTCGCTGTATTACTTGTGTATTGCGTAGGTAGTAGTATATTTTGTTTTAAAACTTGTACAACAAAGTTTTATATCAAATTAGCTCACCCTAAGACTCCGAAAGAAGTTCGTAAAAAATTGGATCCTAAAATAAAATTATCCTTAGGAAAATTTGCTTGAGAAACTATATAAATACTCATTTTCTCGCGTTTGAAAATCTTTATATAGACAAAAAAATAATTTTAGATTCCTTCTAAGACTCAATTAGGAACATGATAACTATATTAGATACAATACATAATTTATAGAAGTTTTTAACAAATCATTAATAAGTACCTAAACTAAAAACCCGACCGCATTATTTTTTTATTTTTTCATCCTTAATTATCCTTCTATCGCAGTCAGGTAAATAAATTTATCTAAAGTGTTTTATAAAGTTAAAAAATATAGTGCCTAAACTAACTAAATACTTTTACATATGCCAGGTTCGACGCCCGCAGTATTGGCACCGGCAAGCTAGACGCATATTGCGCCAGGCGACTGCAACTTATTTCAATATAGACTGTTTATCGCTTTTCCGCTTACCTGCTCCACGGAAACTGTTCGTGACTGTACTTACGCGTACACTTCACACCTGAGTACAGTTATGTAGAGCATGCTTAACACATTATCTTTTAAATGTTTTATAACAAACTTTATTTTACAGCTATAACCTAAGTGTGAGTTTAAGAGGAATAGAATTTAACGTACAACAAATTATCTATAGTACTCGTATCTCTCGCATGTGAAATTATAAAACTATAAATCAAATCATGCAACTTCCGTTCGGAAACCTGAGTTCAATTTCCAGCGACGTAATTTGAATGACGAATTTTAATTTCTTTTCTTGGCCTGGTCTGAAATATACACCAAAATATATAAGCTGTAAAACACCCTACTTTTAGTGCTTACGTAATAGTTGAATTGGCACTAAAGACCATAACCTAACACTTTTAAATTACGTTAATGTGACCTGTGACGTAACTAATAATCACACACGACGGTGTAGCAGTCTATGTGTGTTTGAGTGTGTGTGTGAGTCTATGTGTGTGTGTATGTGTGTGTCATGTAAGGTTACGGTGCGTGTAATGCCCGCGGTCATTTGTTACCGCCGCCCTTTGCTTGTACCATTACTGTAACTATTACTCGCACCATTGGCGAATGGATATACGAGTATTCTTGCTCGAGCTTTAAACACACTCGTCGATTTAAAATTCGTTTGCCAATTTATTTCCACTAAGATTTTTATGACTTTTAAGAAATTATCGTGAAATGTGTGGTTCTATAAAATTGGTTTTACATGAGAGTATAATTGACGGTATTTGTCCTGTTGTTTGTATACTTAGTAACTTCATATTAGATCCTAGCTCTTCTTGAAACTCCAAAATAAAAGACTGATAAAAACACCGATGTCGGCAAGTTTGCCATTTGCCAATCCTTTGCATGAACGACGTTGTTTGTGAATTGATTCTCTAGCAGTACCTGTTCGTTGCAATAATATTGTCAAGTAAGTTGTAAATCGTATTGTCCGCATCATTACCTATCTCGTTTCTCCCACGGGAACATTTGCAAGGGACTTTGATTTTATATGTACCTATTGTATTTTGCTTGTAACGCATATAAGTTTCTGACGTCATGATATCACCACGCGACCTAAGTGGTTGCGAAAGTTGCTTATTTTATACAAGCTTATAAGCTTTGTTGTACGTGTGTCAATACCCTTTTAAGTGACGGACACATTTTTATCCATCTAAATAATTATTCTTCTACTGAATAGTTAGTCCTCAAAAAAGGTCAAAAAGGCTCGCTGTAATGACGTCAAATTACAACAATAACATAATTGTACCTCCGTAACCCGTGTAATGTTGTAATCACTGCACTTGAACGCGCTCCGCATTCAAACGAGACTCCATAAGCTAGTACTTATGACTGGTGGAATACGAACAGAATGAAGTGTTTAACGTTGGCTATTTATGGAAAAAAGTAGGTAATATGCTGTATTAGTAGCTTACATTATTTATGAGTAAATTACATATAAAATGTTGTTTATTACAGTACCTTTGTAGTAGGTTGCGAATCGTAATTAAGATGTTAGAGGGGTAATCCACCTTAGTGCTTTGGTGTATAGAACGTCAAATCAAACTAAGTCTCTGTCTCCTGTAAATCTTTACAATAATTGTCTTTAACAGTTTTTGGATAAAAACACTTTGTTTTATTAAAAAGGATGATGTAGTATTTCATGTAAACGGTTTGTTCGGTCGGACTCGATACTTAATTGCCCACTATTTACAAGTAAAATTTGAAGTTAATAATAATCAAAATAACTTTAAATGAATAAATAACGCTATATACTCATAACCCCACACTAGGATTCCCTGTGTTGTGTTCATCATTTAAATTTCGGCTCCGCTGGGAATCGAACCCAGGTCCCTTTGAACTGCGAGCCGGCGTGGTAACCATTGCGCCATACAGGTCGTCACTTTATAATAGATACATAAGAATTTCAAAATGTCTTTACAATTTAAATGACGCTACATAATTCTCTCGAAGTCTCAACTTTAAGCACTTAATAAAACGTCTTTTGATTCAGGAGGAAATTAAATTGCAATTGCAATGGTAAAACCGGTACGTTTATTATAATGACAGTAGGTAAGTACTTCTTGGAAGCGGGAGTACTTGAATTTACTTTAAATTAAAATATGAGGTAAATGTGAAAATGTAGAGCATTACTTTACTACGCTGCTTCAGTTCAGTATCGTTTGTGTCATTTATGATAAATGTAATTAGAGATGTTGCTCAAGCGTTTCGAAATTAAATATAAAAGAAGGAAATAAAAATATTTATTTCGTAGAATAATCGCTGCTATATAAGATTTAACAAGAATTATTATATTTATCTTAATCAATCGGTCAACAGCATATTAGTGACGTCTTTATGTTACTGATCATCACTGATATCTATAAACAACGGTGCCTATTTACCGGCAAGTAGATCGTCTATTTTCCGGCTATTTACATTAAAATATGTAGCCTTGTGACAGACTGACGGATGGATTGATGGATAATAAAGTCCTATTTCCTGTCACCCTAAATTCCAATTCACAAAATGGATAGCAAGACATAATACTCATACATTCATAAGAACTCATTCCTGGATTTTGGTATGCGATTAATACCATGAAAGAAAGAAAGAAAGGTACTAATGAAACTTGATACTCCGGATATGTGGATTCTCGTTGCATTTCCTGTCAAACAAGCTCCCATTCTCGCGGCCACATAAGCACGCAGCTGAGCTTTTTTGCGTTTGCAATCTCTAATATTATGCTGTGAGATGTTTGAAAGTAGGGCATTTGTATTAGGTATTCGGATTGCATCTGACGACAAGAGGAGAATGGGGCTAGGCTTGAAAACCAGTAGGTAGGTAGTTACTTTACTCTTTTTGGAACGGCTACGCACTTTATGTGACGTCTGTGTTAGATAGATCCATAGGTTACTTGACCATGTCATTTTCATGAAAAAAACAATTTCAAACACATAAGTACCTTCAAGCAATCAAGATCAGTGTAGGAATGAAACTCGGGTCTTCGCGTCTTCGGGTCGTTTTGGCCGCTATCTTCAATTAACTTTTAAAACAAAACTGCATGACAAAATTGCAAGACAAAAAACATATTTCTATTAAAACTTTCATATCGGTCAAACATAGTCCAGTCCACACAATCAAACTTCGTCTTCAAATACGGTTCATAGGTTTTGATCATCTAAAGGCTACATTAACCATAACTTCTTTTTTATTTTTTTCTAATGTCCTATCATTGCCAGGTGGATTATAATTTATAGCCCAGCCTAAAGAAATAGTAGGTAAAGTTCGTTGAAAATGGAACTGGTGCCAGGGTAAATTAATATAAAGTTTATTAATAAAACAACGCAACTAAATTGGGACTTAACGAAGAAGCCGCGCAAAGTTTGTCAGGTATTAGAGTTCGCTATAACTTTGAAATTATCTAACTTCTGTGTGTGTTGGTTAATTATTTTCTTTATTCAAAAAAGTTAAATAGCAATATCATGTATCTACTCTTTTTATATTGTTATAAATAAATGGTTTAAGAGTTCTTAATTGACGTTTCACGTTTGATTTTTTTTTAACCCATAAGGATAGACTCGGATTACACAATGTAAGTAATTGTAGTACCTTTTTCACAAGTATGATCGTAACTAAAATAACAGATATTTATTTTATTAATATTAGCAACCGGTATCGACGTCCTAATATACATAGTTGCTAAGAATAAATACATGAAAAAACATAATTAATCAAAAATAAATAACATTAAAACTGTAATTCATGGGTTTTAAATTAGGAATCCGGTCACATTAACCCCCATTACGAGAAACCGCAATTCTCATAATTGACCGTACACACTCAAGCGTAACTAGCTCACGTACAGAAAACCAAATAAGGCCAGAAAAATGTTTAACGATAAATAAACCCGCAAAAAGCGCATAGAACAGGACTTCGTGCAGGTAAATGCGGACGCAACCGGTCTAAAGGCTTGTATTAACGGAAATTGCTTACCAAATTACAATCTGTCATGCTCCAATCTAATTTCAACCTTATTGCTATGCGGGTACGTCATAATTTAGATGCTTCAAAAATGTCAATGGTTTCTGATGCACCACATTACCGAAGCGCATTTTAATGGAGTTAAACATGCATCTTGTGAAGTGGCGAGCTTGATATCTCAAAGGAATATGATGACTTGTGGAATTTTTAAGGAAATTTTGAATATAATCAAAAGTTAGAAAAAAGTTGTATCTCCTTAACATTTAAGATATTATATTTAAAAGCAGATGTGTTATCAAAACGCTCAGTGTGAAGACATGAAAAGTACGAGAACGAGATAGCTAATAACTATCGTAAAGACGATAAGGACGTTTGCAATTTAGCTCTGAACACTTTTTTCTGTTTAGGTACTAAGGACGTTATGTATATAGAATATATAATGAATGTCCGTTTTTCATGAAAGTTAACTAATTTTTACGACGTCTTATCGCTGGTTTAATAACATTCAGTTTTAATAAACACAAAGTAAACTATTGAATTATAGTTAATCTTAAGATTAGCCAGTTCGACAAAAAATCAGACCATCCATGTATTAAGATTTTTTATCAATCAGGCTGTTAGTTTAATACATGCAACTTAAGTGATGCGAGGAAAGGAAGCGAAGAAAATTCATCGCGTGTGATTCTGAAACTCCCAAATTTGTCATCGTAAGTACTCAGATTGTTGCCTACGAAATTTCCCCTAAGTTTAAACATAGAATAAATCATCGTGACAGTTATTTATGGCGTGATTTAATAACACACATACTGTTGTACACCTGATACACTCTAATGATACACCTATGATCTAAAACTAAAAGCGTTTTAGAAACAAAATCTTGGCCTTAAGTTATTAAGGGCTGACTACTGAGTATTCTTATCCTGATGGCTGAGGAGTGAGGAGGCATAGAGCATAGGTACGGAGCATATAGCCAAATGCCCTTTTCTTCGAACGCTCACGCCAAACGCTAACCAAAAATTTATGGGAATGACATAACCGACGCCATTTTTCTCCGCGTCTAATGTCATTCCCATACATTTTTAGATAGCGTTAGGCGTGAGCGTTCGAAGGAAAGGACATTTAGCTATAGGCTCTGTTCCACAATGCTGCTCTGTGGATTGGTGGAGAACACATCAGGTAAGGTTTTATTAGGGTTAAATTTTTAATGCCGCATAAACATCAACTCAACTTCAACATGGCTTAACGATGGTCATCTAACGATAACCGAGAATCACCCAATCAGCTTGCAAACCGCCAACTGTTTAACTCCGTTGATGCCTTTGAAACGACGCAAGCCGCCGGGGAAAAAAAGACTACTCGTATTTAAGCTATTTAATTCACTGATACGAGATTCAATTAAATCCATCGAATTTGTCTCCAATCGGCGTACATCTTGCTTTACATTCAAAAGCACCTCCATTTTGCTGTGCCGGGTTGTAAATTAGATCGAAACTCGATTTCCCTCCCTTGTACCAGTGTAAGCGAACAGCATGACACCCAAACGACCGGTAACGAGGTTACTGTGACTGGATTTCCTGAACCTTAGAAGCTGAAAGCCGTATGTGCCGGAAACTGGTTTACCTGGCTAAAGTGACCACTCTATTACCGTGTTCAAGATGCATTATGGCGTGTATATCAGTTGATTTATTACCAGGAGTTAGCTGGTAAACGAATCATCTTGCTTTTCAAAGGCTTGAGAGCCACAAGGTGCTCTTTTTATCCGACTACGGAAGTAACGTAATATTTTTTGAGCCTATGTTAATATTTAGTAGGTATGTATGTTCATTTCTTTAGCATTCTCTATAGTCTAATCGGGTTGACGCATTTCAACATATAGGATGATATTAGATTTGTGTCATTGAGGTTCGGTGATTTTTTTTTATTAACGATTACGACTAACTTCTTTTACCTTCCAGCGTTCAGGTTCTGTTCCTATTACTGAGGTACTCGAATAAGAAAGAAATCATTCGCAATCAATATTATTTAAATTGTCTCAGTTTTCCAGAATACTAGAAGAAATATGCTAAATACTGGGATCGGAAAAGACTTAAGCGAGCTTTACTTAAATCTTTCTTCCACCGAAAGACGTCGGCCAACGCCGAGTCAGCTTATTACTGACAAATTATATGTCGACGATAAGATACGGGTATCATAGTAAATGAATGTTAGAGTATTTAATGTAGTTAGGAACGATGAAAATTTGGTTTTTTCAGTTGAAAATTACAGTACAAGGCTGAAAATGCTCAGATCATTTATCGTTCTTTATCCTATATCCTTTACATATTAAAGAAATATTTTTTTGTCTCAAAATTCTTGAATTCAAGGAAATCTAATTCTAGGACAAAATTTCATAGTTTGTGTAGTAACAAAAAACAAAGCCATCTGTCCTCATTTCTAACTATAAATGACAAATATGTTCTCGGACTTACTCGCACATAAACGGCCTATTTGTGACAAAAACCAACGCTAAGAAATTGGTGACACGCCGCTTTGTGACACAAAAGACCTTAAGACCTTTTCATTCGGCTCCCTGAAGTTTTTGTGGATAATTACACCAGCATTTTCGTTTTCAGATTAAATCGTTACAATTTTTTTAGAAAATGCTCGGTAGCGCTCAGTGGTGAAATACTAAAAGATTGTAACAATGACTTCTAAAGGACAAAAGCTATTGTGGCTGCAGCTTCGCTTTTTTGTGGAAAACAAAGGAGGGAGATGCAAGTGTCGAGCTTTTTGTGAATTAACCCCATTTCGAGCTTTTTATTGCGACGTTTTTTTAGTTTTCAAACCCAATTTTTCAAACAAGTCTTTCAGTGAATTGGGAACATTTGAAAAAATATTGGTAAGGAAATAAAAGTAACTAGATAGCGTACCAGCTGCCATCAAAATGAATTTAAAAAATGGGTCTTATCCTCACATCACGTTGTCCTACTTTTAGTTGAGCATTGGAAATGTGTTCAATTTGAAATACCAAGTGGTACAAAAGCGATAGGAAATATCGTCACGTGCTGACATATTCTGATCCTCAGTCTCGAATTGGATCCAATTTTTGTTCTAACATGAACTACAATAACGGCACTGTGCAATTTTATGTTTCCTGTACTATTAAACCTATTGCATAAGATTATATTACGAAACGAACGTAACGGTGTATGGTGGCCTAGTTTTATCGTTATAATGTCATATAACCATTTCCTTTTCTGGACTTGTAATCCTATAGTAGAAAACTACAGCTATAAAAATATAAAACCTAATCATGTATTATATCTAAGAAACCAACAGCTCACTTATCTCAAAAGGTAAAATACAGACCCAATCCCTTCAATTGTATAGAATAAACTAATCCCTCACGATACCCCTACAAGAATTATACTAACTTTTATTCGGTGTTCAAAAAACCTAGCGAAAAAGGTCACACTATATAAAAGTGAACAAACCACGGCATTATGCAACTTTAAGGCAGCCGTCATTCAAGAGTGAAAATACCTCTAATCCGTTTACCGTGTACAGTTACTAATGAATTATTTAAAACCAAAACTAATTTTAATTCCCACTAGCATTCTCGCGCTCTTTTAGAAACTGAGTTAAATCTCGAAAATATATTTTCACCGGAGTATTCTCGGAAAGACCGCGTCGGGAGAATATTAGCTGATTAGATTCTCTTCCATGTTAAAACTGAGTCCTAAAATTACTGAATTTACGGATAAAGTTAAACCAAATGTAGGAATGTCTAGGTACTGAATTCAACTGTGCAAGCCCGCAAAGTTGTGAACTCATTCGTTTGGGTTCAGTGGGATTCTCCCGGCATTTTTAATTAAAACTTCATTTTGTCCGTCGTCTTCATAAAAATCCCGCGGCTTAAGTCGTTAACTTCGGTTTTCGGACGGAACGGAAATGGTATATTATGCGTTTAGTTTAAGAGGTTATGAATTACTTTGTTTGTTGGTTCGTGCAAACTAATATTACTTTTTATCTTTTAAGAATTCTGCACCGATTCTGGTGCAATGTTTAGTAAAGGATATAATGATCACTTGGAGATTGTTATTATTTATCTGTAATGGTTAAACATCGCTAGGAGCGCAGCAATATCTATTTGAAATAAACTTTTCTCTCTCTTTTTAAAAAGTTTTAGCCAGATTGAGCTGTAAAGACCCAACAATAGGCCAGCATTATTATTTTTATATCCCTAATTTATTTCTCGTTGTGGATTTTCCTAATTTTTTTAATTGTGCATTTATAAATAGAATACTCAAGTTTTATTTAAGCTGGATCTTAATACTCTGTTTATTTCTTTACAGATAAGCAAATGCTCAAGATCGTCAAACAGACAGTAGTCTAGGATTAAACAAGAGGTTTGTATTAAGTTCTTTAAATTTAAGTGCATCTACGGTAACTGCTTTTATAAAAACTCAAGATCTTTTTTGCTAATAGTGGTCGCCCATCCACTTTCCGAAGAGCTTTTAGAAACAAACAATTTGGTTATTTGATGGAATTAGTAACATGCATATAGTCTTTTAGTATAACGATAATTAGAAAATAAAGACTTGGGGATTTGTTAACGTGTAAATTAGGTAAAAACATTTCCTTCCTTAAGTTTTTGTAACTATATCTTGTTGCCATGAGAATCCATAGAAGAGCCCTCAAAACGGATATCCCTTCCCTGTTATTTAATTACCTTTTTTAAATGGGATATCAATTACTTTTCCTACTTTCATGCGTCATTAGGTTTAGTTTTATTTTTATACTTCAGGAAGTACTATAATGGTATTGTTGGTCGATAAGAAAGTTCGTACGGAGCTTTTTGCTTTCGAAATGTCGGACTTTAAAAGCTTCCGAATCCCGACCCGGCCTTTGAAGAGATTTCGGGCTACCCTGCAAAACCTCTCGGTTGACATCTAGCCTTACCTTTCCTTTATGCATATTCACTCTTAATCTAAACATACCCACCAATATGGTTATGAACTTCATTGTTGTACCCACCTTTATGAATTCTTCCTTTCTAGCATTATCAGTAACACTTATCACTACCAGGAGCTATTAACCAACTAAGTCCCTTCCCCTCCATCAAGTCCTATTAGAGGTTTGTCACTCAGTTCAAAAGCAATGGGTGATTGTGGAATTACAAGCTCGTTTGCCATTTTCATTACATCAAACAATACAGTTAGATACATGAAAACAAACGTAAATTGAACATTTCACAGTATAGATTCTGATAGGAGTTGCGATTTGGTCATTGTTCGCGAGTCGTAAGCCTCAGGCGTTAGGAATAGATAAGAAAGTGTGATCGATGGGGTAATACTAAGTGGTCTTAGAGACAGTGATAGATAGCTCTTTGTCGGTTTGCAAATTTTAAACGTTAAATAAATGATCTGGCTGTTTATGTTGATATAAACTGAGAGCCTGTTTTAGCTAAATAAATTTACGACAAGATTATTAATATGGTTCAATTAGAAAGTTTTTGTAGTAGGTAATCTTACTTACAATATAATTATGTGTAAAATATTAAATCATAAAATTAAATTGTCTTAATATACCTGTGTAAAATTAAATTAATAATATTATATTAAACAAAGCTGATAGCATAATGAGCTCCGCAATATAAAGACGCTGCCGTTACTCGATAGCTTGCGGTGACGTAATTAATATAGCTTAGAGTTTCGCGAACAACATAAATAATGGGCGATTATTAAACTAGGTCGGCGTGATCAATGAATCAACGATCTTAATATGATTATGCAAACACCTGTTCCGCCCCTTAAAATAATAAGATTCAGTTCAGAGTTTCCCCTCACTCAAAGAGATGCCTGAACCCACACTTGACTTGTAAAGGGCCTTCGAAGCAAGAATCCACGAGAATAGAAGGTTTCGTAACATTTTCTAATTCCAACTCCCTTGATGAAGGAGAGATTTTTAAGGGTGGTTTATCGAGTTTTCAATTCCGAAGAACCGTTATAATTACTAGTCATGTACAAAGTCATATCACGTACACAATATCAACCTCGTCTGAAACTGTTGTTGCCAATTTTGATCTGCTGAAAGAAAACCGTTTCTAAAGAACAGAGAAGTTTTAATAACTAGACTACTACAACATTAAGAATAACAATTACAATAGTACAAGGTAATTTCGTGCACCAGACCGGAGGCAATGTTCTGGCAAGGTCCCTGAATGCAGCACTAGTTATTTTTAACGAGAACTGCACTAAGACAAGGCGCAATGAGACTGTCTACGACATGCAAAGCAGCTGGCTTTGTACGTTAAGGAAGCCTTTATTAATGAGAACTGTGTTCTAAAACCACATGCAGGCAACCTAGTTGAGCAGTGATAGTTTGCTGGTTTGAACATATTGCAAGGAACTTTGAGATTTAAATTTGCGCGCAGTTTTAAAGTTACGTGTTAGAGTTTGATAACGTTTAGTTGATCTGGTTAAGAAGCTCGTGATGAAGCCTGTGTTTTTATATGGAGTATATTTTTCTACAAATGTTGTCCATGGCAACCACCGAGATGATGGAACGAAAAGAAAGTGTCCTAACTTATTCAATAATAATTCTGTCACATTGATCTTTCTTGTAAAAAACGTTAAACTTTAATTTAATCTCCAAAATGTATTTTTCTGATCAAAGTTTTAAGTTGATTACGTTATTATTATCTGCAGTAAATGTTCAAGGTTTTAATTACGCTGCGTTTGTCATAATTGCAAATTAATATTTAACGTTCTCAGTCATGAATTTCATAGAATGTTCATTCCGAATTCACGAAATTGCAAGTGTTTCATTTGTTTGAAAGCAAAGCTGATTATTGAGCTCCTCGTTTGCTATTTTGACCGCAAACATTTCAAGTTATTGTCCGTATAAATTACCACATAATTGCGATTACTCTACATCTACATGAGTACTACAATCGTTCCATTTGTTTCTTTAGTGACTATTAACGATGCGCTATTTTGACTATTGTTTGATGTAATTGGTAGCAGTTATTAAAAAATATATCTAATTAACCTATTAAAAAGATTGTAGGGATTAAGAACGTTATTATGATTAATTAAAATTTTACTTCATAAGACAAAAGGTTTGTTTAAATTGCGCTGTACATGGGTAAGACAACAATGGCCGCAAAAATTATACTCTCTCCGGAAAGGCTGATCTCATTAAATACGCTTACGAAATTTTATTACGGGTTCACCAGCCTAATTTATTATATCAATATCAAATTAGGCATGAATAGAGACGGGGCGCTCCCTCCGTGACCGTATGTTATTCTTTATAGCTCTATGGTTCCAACGTTCTTCTACAATATTGCACGGAGTAACTGAAAGCAGGATTGTAACTAACTAAAAAATATTTTCTTACTGTAAAGCAATTTTTTTGTTTCACTACTAGAGCTTTTAAAGTAAGCTATGACAAGGACTATTTCTTGTGTAGCTACATTTATCATCGTGTATTCTTTAGTAAACGCGTAAAAGTAGATCTCTCACTAGAAAAATTAGTAAGCTACGTGGAAAACTACACGAACCAACCAAAAATAACCTGTCCTGAAATAAAAATTCTATTAGCTAACTAAATTCATGTTTTAGTATCAAGCTCGCGGGGATTCTCTTGCTTATTTTATTGCTAACTGCAACATTTTTGATGCTCGCGTCACATAACTCTCAGCGGGCTGGCGTGTTATTACTTTTACAAATAGACGGCATCACATTAATATGATATACGGCGGTAATGTATGGTATAATTTTTCACAACAATGGACACCGTGTGGGGGTGTGAACGCTCGTATGTTTCCAATCTGCTAATAGCTAGCGAAGCAACATGATTGATGTTCTGAGTTTTGTCTAATACAGACTGTATAGATGAAACCAATTGTTTGGAATCATGAGATCAATCGGTTCTACCGCCTCCTCTATTAGTTGCCTACTATTGCCTATGAGTAGGACGGTCACCCTATTTATTATAATGCAGTTACAAAGTTTACTAAAGTGGGTAATAGCAAAAAGAAATATATTTTTCA
Organism: Lerema accius; assembly: GCA_001278395.1. Taxonomy (NCBI): domain Eukaryota; kingdom Metazoa; phylum Arthropoda; class Insecta; order Lepidoptera; family Hesperiidae; genus Lerema; species Lerema accius. Next base: position 1,063,442 of record LGAG01000591.1, read on the forward strand.
CTCTGTCCACCAAGCTGTTTTAACTGTAACATATAACAATTAATCACTTCCCTTGCTGAATACTTGGACAATTTAACACAACCGCACAGGTTCCAAACATACAAAGGCAAATGGTGATATGTGTGCCAGAAACTGTTATAAATCTTACACCTCTGTATAGCCACTGGACAAATTACCGACATGGCTGTGAATCATAAGACCACTATACTGGGAGCTGCGAAATTTTATGAAAAGCTGCTTTCGAGAGTAATAATGTTCTTTTAGCGAAGTGGTTTGGAGACCAACTATGCTGGTTGGTGCAAAATTGCTCCAATTCACGGGCGGACAATACATTGAATGGGCGCCAAAGCACAAAAGCGGCGAATCTCGTATAGATTGGGATTTTGTTGGAGCTTTAGACATTTTAGGCCGAAGCGAATTAAATTAGGACGTCCAATTTCCAAGCCGGCAGGACAATGTAGTTGCGATGACGCAAACTGGCGTTACTTCTAATTATTTCCTGCTTCTGAACTGTAGGTTTTGTGGATTTTGGACACCGTATTTTCAAGCTTTCTTCCTTTTTGCAATGTATTTAGTATTAACAATGAAATACCGGGATTGGAGTGAAATGTATGTGTTATTTTAAGTTTATTGTAGTGTTCTGAAAAACTATTAGGTACATTTCAAAACTGAAATCAATTCTATATTTTATTTATACTTATTTGAAATTATTGATTCAAAACTTCTTTGTAAACACAATTTCGATGCCTAATGATCAAACTACTTATAAAAAATGTGAGACTTGTTTTGCTTTTGCGTCCTCTAAAAAATATTTATTTATATATCCATTTAACAATGATGTTTACCCCAAACCAGGATAATATACTGTAATGACGCCCTAATATGTCACAGCGAAATCCAGAGATATTTGGTTTCCGCTGCGGGAAGCCCATTATATCCATTGTATAATAAACTCCCCTCGGAGTACCATCTAAGAGTAGCTAAGGAGAATGAATGGGTTCACCTAAACCTCTCAGAGCCATTCAAAAGCGGCTGCCGATATATGATTCTCTCACAAAGGAGCATCGTTCGATGTAGAATCTACCAGAAAATACGATACATTTCTGATTTATTTATTGGAAGCGTGCCGGCATCGTTGAATGCTTAAAGATACCGAGACATTCCTTGCCTTGTCTTTGCAATCTATAGTTTACAAAAGACATATTAAAGTCTCTTTGTTCTCATTTCAACCGGCATTTTTCTCTCTTTGTTCGAGTTAGACATTTCCGTTTTAGAAATAGACTGTTATTTAGTAAGTTTTCGATTTGGTATCTGGATTTTATAGAATTGGTATAGGAAAGATTAATAGCTACAATTTATTTTAGTACACACTACTTTCAGCTTGTTCGATAGTGCATTAGAGATTAAATATAGTTTTGTCTTGTCAGTTCGTCCGCCCTCGACCTAACTCAGAAACCCGTACTAGAAAAATGTTTTAAATACTTGTCTTATTGGTAAAGTAGGGATAATTTCTTTTCGCATCTATCCCATGGTATTGGATGTGGGATATCAATGGACTGTTATGACCTTTTCCTCATTCAGGAATGCAATTGAAAACAAAGCCGAGCGTCTCACTTCTACCTACCGCAAATTCACTGAACCCTACATTGCTCGCGGCCTGACTAACACTTGCAGATTGTTTTAATTCTTCTTCGCATATTTTTCTATTATTCTAGTGGTAATTCTCTGCTAATTATAATAATGCGTTGTGTTAAACAATATTGTTCTCACACCCGCTCTGGCTTACCGCACTCTAACAGCTGCAGTTAGTGCAATTACCAGATGGTAATGTTCACGCCGTGGTTAGCATATTTTGTGGTTTCAAAAATGCTAATAGAATTTCTATTTAGGAACTGCTTACCTGCTATAAAGGTCTCTTAAAAATGAGATTTGTCAACGGGTTTTCTAGTTTTCCTCGTCAGTTAATCCAACTTAAAAAATTCTTATACCATTGCTAAGTTCACATCATATTTGCACAACTTGCTATAGCACCATTTCTGTAGCTCTAATATTTTGGCTGGTCCCTTACTAAAATACTGGTTCAGTAATTATCAAATGGTCCGTAGGTAGTCATACTCACAAAAAAAAACTATTTCCTAAGCCGTCTATAACTCTGAAAATTAGACGTGCGTATCTAAAGGTTTGTGTAGCAGATTTACATAACTAATTAGTGCGTCTTATTTTGTTATATTCGCTTATTTTGTGCCTCCTACTTAATAATGATGTCGACCGTATCTATGGTTGGTATGGATTACCATAATATCAGTTTTATATTAACTTGTAAGGTTTTTATAAGAAAAAACCGTCTTTGGTGAATATCTGTGTAGAATATTGGTTAGCAAGCAGGAAATGCATGATCTTTTAATCTCACCTTTTCTTCCATGTCTTGCACTTACAGCGTAAATAAAAATATAATATATAGAAAATAAACAAAGATAATTATTTAAGCTTGCAGAATTTACAAGTAGTTTAGTAATACCATAGAGAATAACTTCGACAAACTTTTTGCTTATATGCTACCACAGAACATAAAATGTCTGCTTGCAATATCAATTCCTACATATTCACGGACCATTTTGTGTCTATTACCCGACCAGAGACAAAAACAGTCTCATTTTCTTAATCCAGTTATACAAGCAAATATAGAACAAAAAATGGATTCAATTGTCTGTATACTGTAGGTATACGGTTTTCTTATTTGTTTGGAGGCAAAGTGCTCTTGTTGAGCTCATTGCGTAATCAAACGCGATTCGTCATCGTGTAAAGGAAGATAAGTGTAATAAAAAGTTACAACTATTGTCTTATTTTATTAATAGCTAAACCACATTCAGTGTTGATCCAAATTACCGTACGTAAGTACTAAGAGGCTTTTCAATTATAACTTTAGTAGTATTTTAGTAATTTTTGATGGTATCATGAATGATGACTATACTAGAGATTTCTATAATTGATGACTACAATAGACTATAAACTTTATTTTTTAACTATAACAAAAGCACTATGGGTTTATTCATAATATTATCTTTACCCTTCATGAAAACTCTATCCATGCCAAATCTCAAACTCGGACGTTCCTCCATAATTCCTAAAAAGGAGGCCAAAGTTGTACCCTTCACGCAAATATACAGATTATAGTCGCCAAAAAATGATTTTATGATCCCACCACACACATGAAAAAATACATGAGTGCATCTTAGAGTGCATATTATAATGTTGTCCAAACCATATTGTAAAATCCCATTATTTACTCTCCACTTAAATGCACCTGAAACCTGAAACATCTCATCCATAAAAGAAACATTGGTGTAATAACCGAGAGAGCCCCGTTATCTCATCGCAGACGGCACACGTTTGAATGGGGCCATCCGACGTGCCGGGGCATTCGAGTATCGCCCCCCTTAATTAGGAGGGACGTGGAGTGGTCTGAAGCGAGCACAATGCCTAGGTATCCTCACTGGTTGCTAAGAGGCCGGCCATTGTTCGGGCATCGCTTTAAAATCACCTGGAAAAATGCAAGGCTTCAAACTTTGGCGTTGATTTCATTACAACTCCTGTATTGTGTTTTAAATTGTATTTTCTGTGAATGTATGTGTTTATAGTAAACCCTACTATAATAATAATATCCAGAAGGATGATAATGTTTTTCTATCGTATGTATATCTTTTCTTCGGTACACTCTACAGCCCCTAACGGCTCAATGTTATTATTATCATTGGATACGTCGCCATTGTTGTTTTTTGTAATAATATTTTAATTACTTGTCATAAGGTTCTTATCACAGACCAAAATTATATAGACGCAGTCGTCGGAACAAAGAAGCGTAGTAGGGAAAAACATAACGATAATATCAAATGATAATGTTTTCCGGTATATTACTCGGCAGGCTGTGCTCGGTGACATACGTTAGATCTTAAATAAAGGTAAAAAAATTACCTCACTTTTTTGTTCTGAACACTGAGTCTAAGCTTTCCGCTCCATTTTACAACTACAATCAACAGTCGCGGGATTAACAGATCCGAGTTTAAACACGATTCGTTGAAAGCAAATTGCGTCGCCGGCGGCTAAAGGTTTATTTTGCTATCTTAAATAACAGACTAGAAATACTTGTTGTACCGTTAGCCGATGTCTTGTAATAACGCCGCCGCCCGACCAAGTCGCGCCTCCGTACGGCTGTAAAACTGTCCACGTTACGGTTTTTACTACTGCTCGAGCTCGTAAATAAAGTAAATAAACATTCACACACAATCCCTCTATAAAACTATATATTTCCCCCTTCTAGGGGACGTAATTGATCCCTGTTCTAATTGAAATCTAGACTATTAAGTAATTTTAGTCATCACGTTGGAACTACGCAAGAATTTTTTAAATTATATCAAAAATAAGTAACTGTAATGTAAAAGTAAAAAAACATTACTACAATATCAAATCTGATTTATAAATTTCCCTTAATTTTCAAAAGGACCGTCTTATTGCAATTACAGAAAATTTGTCACTATTATCTCGCTTTAAGCTTTAACATTTTGTATAATAAACAGAATATTCCATGTCATCAATATGCAATTCCACTCTTTATTGATGGCATTACATTCTACATGGTATTTAAACGTTAAAGCCTGTTGCTCGGCTATTCATTAACCGCATAATCAGTCGGGCATGTTTTTGCGCAACTCAAGGACATTGAATAGTCTTATTTACTTCGGCTGCAATCCGGTAAATACCTGGTTTTTATACTGGATTCTAGCATACACCGTTAGCATTTGGAATGTTTTAAGTGCTTCAAACCCGGCCAACTTAAAAAAGTAAAACTTCCAGTGAAAAAAATAATAATTAAGGCGTCATGTTAAAAATAATATAGCCTATGCCACAATAGACAAATCCGATTACCAGAGTATGATTCTCTATACCTCGTTTTTTTCGTCGTGATTTAAAAAGTAAACAATCTTGGCACTACTTTTATTTATTGATTAAAAAATATTTAGAAGTAGCCTATACATAAATTTATTTTAACATTAAATTATTGTTTATTCTTAAAAAAAAATTAATTTGTGTCTGTCTTATTTTTAAATCGATAATTACAATAAAAAGACACTGTAAGATTGTTTACTTTTTAAATCATGACGAAAAAAACGAGGTATATCTGTAATCTTTTTACGAATCATGTCTATTCTAATCACGCAACATCGAAATACTGATTCGTTTTACAAGTTTCTAACTAAACAAGTTTGTTTTGTTCATGATTAAAGGAAGTCACTTGAGATTTTTGCTGAACAACCTTTCAAATTACGCACCAATATAAAGCAGATTTTTGTTTGTAGTGAAATAAAGACGTCTCAATGTCCGTCTGAGAAAAAAGAAATAACATCCTATTACCTCGAGGGCATTCTGTGCTAAGAGTTTAACAATTACTGCAAGAGGCACTTTAGTCTGAAGCTATACGTCTACAGATCTTTGAGTATCTATTATTGTGTACCTACCTAAAAGTAAGCTGAAATCATACGCAAGTTTATTATAGGAATTTCTTTCGGTCCCTTAAGTCTAATTGCCAGAAGGTACTGTATTATCATTACTTAGGTCTGAAATAAAGTTTGACCAAAGGTACTTCGGGAAATCAAGGAAAGAATGAATAGGTTTTACCAAAGTTAATGTGCTCTTATTATCAACGAAAACCTACCGTTTTTTCTGCAACATAAAATTTAAAATATTTCGTTATAAGGAAAGCAGTTTTATAAACCAAGTTTGTAGTAATAGTGTTATTTCTGCAATAGAATATTTTGACGTTACAATAAAATTTTCGTTATCAGTAAAAAGTTCAGTAATAAGTTCTACTAATACCCCGTCTTATTCATAATCGTAACCTGGTTGTTGATTTGAATGGATAAAAATATCATTTTTAATTTTTATTGCTTTCGTAGAATCATCTTATATTACCTACTGAGTACTTTAACTAAACTAAGTTTAAATGTTTTCTATTTCTGCAACATATCTAATCGTCTGAGATGCCGCCTTGTGGTAGCATGGTTCACCTCCCCATTGTTTTCGCTAGATTGCCCTATGGGGAGGTGCAATCACGCTAAGAGATATCTCCTGTCCCAGTCAATCTATCCTATCTCGAGAAACATTGAAAGTGCATCAACTATTTTTGCCATTTTGCGATGTTGTAGCTGTCATTATACGGCTGAAAAGATTATTAATTTGAGATGAAGCTAAAAGTTTTTTAATTATTGCTTATAATAACAAAAATATGAAATGACACGGGAGTTTAATTGAACTCATAAAATTTTATAAGAGAAGAAGAAGACAGTATATTTATTTAAAAAGGTCATTGTCAAACTCGGGGACTCGCTCAGAACTCAATATTCATTTATATCAATACTCAATGAAGCTTAAAATTAAACTAAACTAAAATTGATTAGAGCAAAGTTAATGAACTCAGTTACACGACATCAAAGCACAATTTTCTCTGTCAGAGAGTAATTTTTAAAGTTTTTGCGGTAGAATCCTCTCCGGCATTTGAAAATAATCGAGTCGAGTAGATATTGCTGTTTGCTGTAGAAGCAATTTTCAGAGTAATGACTGCGACCGGACTCCACGCTTGGACGAATGATTAATGGTTTGTTTGCATTCCACGGGTTCCGAACGATAAACCTTTTTACTGATGGAAGTTCAAACTTTAATCGCAGTTTTTGTGACGCGTACGACTCATTTTGTATTAACGACCTCCTAAATTTTAAGTTGAACTTTAGTTGTGCAAGTTGTGGATACAATTCTGGTTATAGCTATTCCCAAGTGCTTTAGTATCTCTATCATATTAAATTTGTGAAGAAAACAACCTGCAGATAACCAGAGATATTGGATTGAAAATTTTCTATAGATTAAACATAATTCAACTTAAATCGAGTGTATTTATCTATAATATAGCCTATTAAATGTATTACTAGTTTCAAAGAGATCCAAATACTTTATCTAGAAGACAACTGACTATTTTTATCCCTAACGGTGTTATGGATTGGTAGCTAGCAGTCAATAACTGTCACATCTATCACGTTACAACAGAAGAGGCTTGTTCGATCATTCGGAAGAGTAGGATCACTAGCGGTCATCCGTCTATTCAGTTCGTCCCAATTATATTTCCTAACTCGGAGTTCAGACAATTACTTACAACAAATCCGTGTACTTCGAACAAATAATAATAAGCTCTGCTGCTTAGACGTTAAGATAATAATTGCAGTAATACTCAATCGATATCTTAATAATAAGCAAGATAGCAATTTTCTTTTCTTTATCGTTTTTGTTATTTATTTTTAGCTGCTGGGCGCTTTTATTTCTTTTTAAGTTATCCGCGATCTATTCACGATTACGGGAGGCGTGGTGTGAGTTACGCTCGACTGACTTTAATAACTGTGGTCATCGGAAGATCACTGCTCGAAGACTGGCAATTGCGAATACATTATTCAGTAAAGAAGCCTGCTTAAAATCTTGGAAATGAATGATAGAGAAAGCTTTTTCGTTGCTGTATGCTTTGGTATACGATACTTTCGTATTTCTTGTTACATTTTTAACGGGATTTGCCGTCAACTACAGACTAAATGCGAAAAGGAAGAAGAGTGGAAAAGAAAGAAATAGATGAACATGTTTTAGTGTACCGTAAATTACTATCCGAATAATGACAACGGCACAAACAGTGTCAAATAGATAACTGTAAACAAAAATTGTAATACGATTTTTTACCCAACTGCACTGGAATAAGAGTAATATTTTTCGCATCTATGTATAGTCTTCCTATAAACTAAACGGCTTGACGAATTACAAATGTGTTGTCATTGAATTCATCTCCATTGTCGGTGTGACATACTCGTAGAATAGGTACGTAATTTTAGTTACTTTACTGCCTTGTGAGTAAATAAAAATAATTACCCGCTTTCACTAAATACTCGTATAGGTATATTTACCATATATCACATCTATACGTACATAGTACGTATACGCAACGGCGATGTTTACATTGTATTATTACGGCGCAGGATCAAAAGGATTTCCTGAACTAAAATAACAATATCGCCTCCAACAATATTTTCGTATAAGGTTCCCATGATGAAATTTAACTGAGATATTTTTCATGCTTCACTTTAATATTATGCGGTTGAATATGTGATATATCGATAACCTGCGAAGCTGAATTCATTTCGATATGGATACCTACTTAATACTAATGCTAATAGAATAAAATTGGTACGTATTTACGCAGTGTTTAATAACTAGAACAAACTCGATTGCCACAAATGCTAATACCAACTATACGAAAGCTTTTAGGAGCTTTTTAGCTTAGAATGCCCTTAGAGACTCGAAGCACTTGCATATAAATGACTTATGATGGTACAACCTGCTTAACTTCGTCAATGAATTCATCATCATCATAACCCATAACTCCTCTGCTGCTTTCCTCGGGTCTCTTACAATACGACGGGTATCGGCAATAATTACACACGTAACTAACCACATTTATTGAGATTACGAAATACGTGCATTTCCATGATTAACATCACGTTGCAAATAATAAAAACAAATGAAAGTGAGAAAATAACGGAGGCAGAAACACCTTATCCGCATTCAATAAAACCAACTCGATAGGTCATTGACTACTGAGCCGTTAGCCACTTAACTAGTCCGAGTATTAACTTTATCACGAGACGTAAGGTCATCAGATCTAGCGCTAACGATTAAGTAACTTGAACTCTCTGATATCATTTTTAAAGCTGCATTATGTAACACGAAATATTTGATTTATGTCTTTATGGATTAAGTAGATTATAGCCACGAAGCGCTAAGAACAATCACAGTTTGTAACAAGAGCTTTATTCATTCATTCGTTAGGAAAAGGACTCTGGAAGTTACGACTACTAGTGTGGGTTAGTAAAATATTAGTAGTAAATATATTTGTAACTGAAACTATTTTATGGATAAGTTTTAAATCCTTTGATATTGTTTCATTTATAATAGCTAGATGGGCAAATGAAGCTGCGGTAGACAATTAAGTACCTAGGTAGTTAAAAAGTTGAGTCATACGAGTAACTTATTCATTCATAATGTAGATGTGTAGTGATGACTAAAGATGAAAATTGTGGGTCATATTTACCCGTTGAGTGTTGGTCTGCATAGTTTACAAACAGCTCAGAACGACTCAGTAAATATTTACAATGCATAATCGAAAAGAAGGCTTTGAGTGGAGTCACGTGCTAACTAAAGTGGAACTTTAGATTACTAGCAAGAGGTTATTAAAGTATTACTTAAGTATAGTAATTTTCACCCCCTAATATATTAAAGTAAACATAGCTCTTACATCCTTTTCTTAAGTAAGGCATACAATTCCTTCGCCTTCACTTTATTTGTTACGTAATATTTAAGTGTCTCCTGGATTTTATTTGTTACGTAATATTTAAGTGATCCCAAAGTGATCCCAAATAAATGTCGATAAGACAAAAAAAATGTCTGTTTATTAATTTTATGTTTGATGAAACTATTGTTGAAAAAATTAAAAACTTCGAAAACTTAAAAAAAAACAATTCATCAAACAATAAATCAAATTGAGTCCTAAACGGCTTTAGTAAAATAAAATTTAAAACTAACTTTACCTGAAGTTTTAAAAGTTTATGGTGTCTTTAGACTAGCACAATCGATACGACTCGTGTGTAAATTACCCTGTAATCAACGGTTGTCGACCCCTGCACAGCCATTAGTTGATACTTCGTTTTCCTACATTGTATTGAAAACGTATCAAGCGCAATTGACACGCTTAGTAAAGGGATCCGTATAATAAAACGAAATTGGTATATCATTATAATATTTTAGAAAGATATACGAGATCTTAAAGCGTAGAATTTTCGTATAGGTTTGCATAAAGTAAGTATATTAAAAAAAACCTCTAAAGTTTTCAAATCAATCAATCAATCAAGTACAACAATTAATAGACAAAACGACTGGTAAATCGTGTAATTTTTTTGAATGTGCAATTATTTGTCTCTAATATACATAATGATATATTTTTGTTATTGTTAAATTAACTTAAGTAACGTAACTTACCGTTACGTAAAACGAATCATGTAACGTATGACGCGGCCGTTAACAGGCTTAAAAATACGAGTAAAAAAACTTTTGTTACATTACAAAATTTTACAAAACATTTACTAAACATAAAGACTATTCCGTCTGATCTCAGGTCGTATGTGAAACTTTTTCTCGACTTAGCGTTAACTTTAACGTGTGTAGAGCACAATGCTAGCAGTTAGTTACCGTTTGTTGCCGCGAGTGCGCTGACTTCTCAAACAATATCACATCTTTTCATGCACTCGTCGAAAGAAAAAAGTATTAACGCAGTGTAAAAGGATATTTAGCATGAAATATAAATATTTTTATTTATTGTTAATGTATGGTATTTTGAGGCCTTCGGTATTTCGTGACCTGATATCTCGACATTTTTTACTTTTTTCTACTTACTGGAAGCCCGCCCTCGCTTCGCTTCGGTCTTCTTCTTAGACAAAGACTACTCGTTACTATTTGGGTTTTTATGTGAATATCCGACTTTCCAGATAAGCTAGATAGTAAGTGACTTTGCATGCTAATTATGATAGCTAAATGTGAGAATACTTTTAATATATAAGATCTTATATTGTACCACATTTAAAGCAAATAAATAATTGATTGATTGATTGATCATTGTCTCACAGTTTTATACGGTCAACCAAGATTATTCTGTGATTAAATTTCAATAAAAATGTAATATTTAACTAACAAGTGAATGTGAACGAAATTTAGTTTTTGATTCTATTTTAATTCTATTTTGAAACGATCGGTTTTTCTTCAAAGTCCATTTTGTGACCGAAGCTTCACTTAAATATCGATTAGTGTAAAAATAACTTTATTGTTACTTTTCTAGCTAAGTGGAATTACTATAAAAGATTTTTCTTTAGGGTCCGTGTTTGTTGGTCAGTCCATAAAGTTTTCATGCTGTGAGCAATACTACTGTTACCATAAGTTCGTGCTAGCGTAGGACGTCCTGAATAGCACTAGATCTTCCATTTTTTTTACTTTCTGGTCACCTCTCTATTCCTCATTCATCGGAAATCAAACAAAGGGCTTATATTTCTTAGATATTTTAATAGCTTTTTTTTATTACTAGAAATGAACTCATCGAGACCCCTTTAAAATTACTTAACTTGTAAAATAATATATCTATTAATTAAATGATTACGAATTTTAAATAATAATAGGAGTTAAAAATCGTAATTAGTTAGTTTCCAACTCAAATATTAAAGGGAAAATAAATCAATATAAAGTTTACCTACACTTATTCTGAAATCCCGATCTATCTTAAAACCCGTTTCTTGAACGAATGAATGAATGAATTTAAACTCTCGTCCCGCACTAGTGCATTGTGCAGCTGGCAACACTACAGTATATTAAGACGCAGCCTCTTTACGACGTACGCTATCTCTTTCATCGGGATCTCCGTCTGAGTGCTTTATAAATTGATTAAGAACGGTTCCTATAATACCTAGGAGCTAGTAGGTATACTAAGGTTTTATGTACATTTTCTTGAAACCTTTTATTTGCACCTACTAATAAAGATCTCTAATTAATCACTCATGGATCTACTCATTCCCCTCTACAATTTCTATGTGTTGCAATTAATCTGTAAAATTTAAGTAAGGGACGGTTATTAATAAATTAAATACTGTATACGTAAAACTTGAATAGCTTCAGTAATTTAAATACGAGTAGTATGTTTTAATTTAATTTAGTTGCACAAATTTTTTTGAGCTTTAAAATCTGACGTAACGTTTTAACTGGCAACACTAATGGCGCCAGTATACCTATTAAAATAAAAATGTAAATCGTTAAAATGCCGTAACGCAGCTACCAGCAATTAAAGCGAACGGCCGAGTTGACATCTAGTTTAAAAATATCACGCGTACTCACTAGCCGGAATAATTGCGACATTTAATCTGAAATGGCAACGAATTCATTTCATAAACTACGCCTTCCTAAGCTTACATTTAATCGTTTTAGTTTTCCAAACCCTATTTAAGTATTTAGTGGGTAATTGACTGTTATTTAATAACGTAATGAACCAGGTTTCCTTATATAAAATCAAGTGTCGATGTCCTTAACTCCTTACCATTAGATTAAGATATTGTATTTCAATAAACACGACATCAGTCTTGTTTTGAAGATTAAACATTATATGCACGTTATTGAATTGGTACACCGATGCAAACTGACAGACACAATTTACTAACTAGTTTCTGATGATTAGTAAGACATAATACAGTATAGCAATGTACCAATGCTTAAAATAATGTAGCATGTATGTATATTTCAACAAGCGCCCGTACAGCAGCTAAGCGATTCAAGTCGAGCTAGAACTTTCGCCGATCAAATAAACCTTTCTAAGTTTTCGTCGTGTCGCGCTCGCGGAGTACCCTATCCATCAGCTGTACACGTGAGTCGATTTACTCGAAAAGCCGAGTCGAATTGGACAAATAGCATCGCTTCCCCACCATGCGTGTTGATCTTAGTATGTGATATATATACCTAAAGTTTCACCTTTCTTATCATGTAATTTGGACATTTTTTTATGTAATGACACTGGCAAGCGAGTGTTCATTGCCGTCATCCCCTGCCAAGAACATCTATGGCAAACCTCAAATAGGACTGCAGAAAGGAGTCCCTTCTGCCTAACAGTCATCATTCTGTTAGTGTAAATGCAAATATTTGTAGATATTACATCGTCTATAACAACAACATTTACGTCTATAACATTACAAGAATTGCGTAAATCTGCTAATTCAATAACTTGATAATTATCTGATAAGAACAAAACGATCCCTTGAGACAAATATCATTCCCTATTTGCTTCACGAATACAACGGAACAAATACAGATATATTATTACGAAGCGACAATGGCAAACAGGAAAATAACGAAACGGGAGAAGTTATTATGATTGTCATAAAACTATTTAACGAGATTCGTAAGTATTATGTAGGTTAATCTAGTAGTTAAAACTTTTGTGTGGTGAAAGTATTAAATGTAAGCCTACTTTTGTTGTTTAATGGTCAGCAACTTGTGTGGTATGAAAATAACTATCACACAAATAAACAGTCTACATGATAGTATTTCAAGCATCATCAGAAATACCAAGGATACCTGATGTGTTAATGGGCAAGAAAGAAAGACAACACTGGCTCCCAAGTTTCCCAACAAAGGGCAGCAAGATTAACATCAGTCATTCAGTATTCTATACCGACATAAAACGGCCAACATGCGATAAAAGAAGGGAGACCTTTTGAAAAACAGTAATGAATCACACAAGAGAATATAAAACAAAGTACCAGGTTAGCATAACATGGTAGACAGTTTCAATTTAAGCGCATGCTCTATGGATACGCAAACCCTCGAGAGAAGTACACTCATGAAGCTACACCTCGTTATCCAGTCACACTCTGATTGTCGAGATGTCTCATCTTATGTACTCCTTGTCACTGCTGGCTTTGTTACGGAACAATAGTGGTTTGTTTTTGCGCATTTTTATTACAGAAAGAGTAACTTTCTAGTTGCTGAAGGATGTCATATTCGACAGTTTTCTGGCAACCACTTTTAAAGAATTTGTTGTTCCCTATTCTATATTTTATCATTTTCATTACTTTTATAAAGGCAGTGATATTTATTTAATTACACAATTTCAACGTAATTTGTAAAGTAAAGCCAAGCGTAGAAAATTTTATAATATTACGAGTATGCGAAATACAATTGACATCAAAAGCTTTATGCAGCACAAAGTCTGTGACAATGGAATGAAAGCCTCAAACACACCGAAGCCTCATTAACCTGGCTTAAAGCTACGTTAGCCTCACTCCACAGAGGTCGACCTCATTATGCATGGCTTCACGTTTAATTTAATTGTAACAATATTCATAATTTCACATTGTAGTTCGGTTTTGTAATTTTCACTGGATATGTTTTTTACTACTTCATGCCAGTTTATACTTGTTTCATTGTTGTAATTTTCATAAAACTCTTTCAGTCTTTTAAAGTTCCATGAAACATTTAAAGATTTAACCTCATAACTCGGCGGCTTGTTTAGATGATCGTTGAAATTAATCGTTGGGGCGGTTGAAACTAGATGGGTTGCACTGCTTCAGAGAACCATGTCAAGCCAACGGTTTCGGTTGTTATCGTTAGATAACATTCGTTAAGCCAAGTTGGAGGCCTTAGGTGGCTCCAAAACATTCGATACTTGGGTTTTACATTAGAGGAGCGGGGTTGAGTATAATTGAAGCCTCCTCACTTACGAGGAGAGACCCGTACTCAGTCACTACTGTATGTGGCCTACTCACTAATGGGTTGAAGCCAATAATTTATCCGATAACACAGTTATGATACTGATAAGTCAGATCAGATCGGTGTGAAATAAAAAAAAGCATTCTTTAGTAAGCGTTCCAATTAAAATGTTCAATTAAGCTTGCATTACTTTAATAAATTACATTAGTGTATGCCTCGTAATCTAAACATCTCAAATTACGCTATTATAAAAAAGTATCCATTGTTTCAGATGGAGCTAAATGAATGAAGACGACGTGAAATTTATTCCCACGACATTCATTAAAGGTTGGTATAGTCACAATTTGTCATGAAGCGAAGCTTGAACTTGTTTAAATTTACACTGTAGTTTTGCTAACTTCTGTCACGATTTAGAAGTAGAGCAGCAAATCTAGTACTATGCCAATTAAAAAGCATACAATGATTTACTAGAAACACGGGTTTCTATAGTGAGCGCCGCAGAAAGTACGGAAAGTAAGCAAGAAAGAAGAGAGATGCTGGTAGGCTGTTACCCTGAAACTTTAATTCAAGAATTGGCAACCCCTACACTAGAAAAAACATTTATTTGTCACATAAATTGATAGAACGAGACATGACATGAATACACAATCATGCTTGAAATAATAAATGAGCAGCAATGTTTTGGATGTATGTACTCAGGCATAAGTAATGGTCAGATAAGGTTACTTCGATAAGAGAAACTGAACAATGTAGTTTTATCTCGTAACTCTTGTTTGAAGGAATACAGCTACCTGAAGTGACCACGTAATATATTATTGAGAATCGTTATCAATTTCAAGTTGTTATCTAGGGAAGTATAATATTTTAGATGTCGTTACGTAAAAACAGACGTTGGAAATAAATGCTGGCACAACATTTTGACATAATTTCGCGCTCCTTGACCTTTTACTTTATTTTAATGCACATTAAGAGTAAAATAGCGCGCGCCCAGTTGTACACTCGTAACTCAGCCGAAACGGCCGCAGAAATGGAAGTTTAAAGAGGATTATTCCTTAACATTAGGCCTCTTATAAAGTGCTGACCTAACAACGGCTTTTTGGGTAATGAAAAGCAAGAATTACCGGCAAAACACTGGGGCTGAAGGGTGGCTATAACTGTAAGCGGACTTACTGGATAAAAATAACATTAACTTTCGTGAAAATTTATGTAACATTAAACTTTTTGTATCGAATAATTTTCCTGAGGTTAGTACCAATGTTGTATCTGGGTATACCAATATGGGATGACAAACGTGGTCACCTTAATATCATGATATAACATGTTATACAGCTGTTACTAAGGGGGAAAAATCGGATTTACTTATAATTATATAATTGTATTTGGCCGAGTTGCATGAGTATGTACGTGTATTTGTAATGTGCGTATGAAATAACTATTAATTATCGTACAAATAAACAATCTAAGCAGGAACTAAAACTGAATCTAGTACTTAAACACAAAATTTGTAGCATATTGACTTTTCTTACTTATGACATTGTATATGTCCCAATTTAGAACTAGTAGTGTGGTCACCCTAGGTCTAATGGGACTATCTATTAAACGTGTCCAGAATTACCGATTCTTGTCCCGGCTTTCCGGTCATTTCGTTTTACCTACACATCCAAACACTAAGGGAATTCTCTATTAGAGACAATGTTGTATCTCTCAATAAAGTACTCTATTTTACAGTTCAAATGTATTTTCACCGCAGTTTTAGATTTGTTCTATACAGATTCGTCGTTCCATTCGTATACAGAGTTCCACGTATATTGTACTAATTGCTCCGTATTCTGTTCCTGGAAATGTATTTTAATTAAAATTTTCTACTAAATAATAAAAAGCAAAAAATATGAGTAGGGAGTGTTTAGTTGAGGCTAACAGTTCACAAAGTAATAACATTTAAATGTATTATCTACTAACACACACATATCTTTAAGATTAATCTGGAATTTGAAAGGATTTCATTCAGAAGTACTTTCTACAGTTTTCGGATTACCTTTAAAATTAGTAAAAATTGTAAAAAGTCGAATGAGTTGCAACTTAAATCAGTAGCAATTAAAATGATTGGCTCCTGAATTCTGAACCAATTTAATCTGTATCGCGGGCCAATGGCCCACTGAGAATCGAAATTGGTTTCATAATTATTACCGCACTGAGCTTTTTGTTGTTTAAATTAAGTTTTATTTGGGTCTGATTAGCCCATTGCAATCAGATACTGTAAATTTATATTCATAATTATTGTGAATTTTGCTTTAAATTGAGATTTTTTTTACATTGCATAACTATAGGCACGTCCTATTCAGGCAACAGACGAGTTGAGCCCATACTCTAGCCCAGTGGTGGGCAAAGTTTTTTAGTGAGAGCTCCAGAGCGAGAGAAATTTAGTTTTATAGTAAACTACTTATTTAATATTATACAAGCAGACTTGGCTCTTTTATAATTGTTGCAATGTTCATATTTGGTTCTTTGACTAATAACTTTGCCGGCAACTATCCTAGTCCAAGCCCGTATCTAAAAAGGTTCAAGTTTTTGGCAAAAGAAGATCTCCCGCCATGCCTGGGGAGCGGCCGAGCTCCGACTGACCGTGTAGTCGATGTAGAAAACTTCGATAGCGCGATTCAGGTTGTTGTGACGTCACTGTACAACGTATGTGCGTAGTCGCCACATCTCGCTAACTATACCTACACGTATGTATCTATAGAGCTGTTGTACCATTGTGCTGACGCAGCTTAGCTCGGCATGCCATTCAGTGCTGCTCATACATTAGCCGACACAATCTCCCATGGCTATAACGGCTTTCGCTCCCCTTGCTAATTTGCTGGTACGGGCGGATAACGCGACGGTGTCATTAATTGCTCACATTAATCTTTTGACCGAAACCGATTTCTGCTCGAAAATCGCTGAATATTACATTCTTAGCCACCTGGGAGCGAACATAGAGAAGCCGTTTTTAATAATAGTGTAATCGTTGTAACATGTAACCAGACATATAGATAGCAAATAAATAGCAATAGATAAATGCATCGTTACTGGCCATCTCAGGATTTTTTAAAATTATATGTATGTATATTCAATTTCATATAGATAATATATTTTTACCAATTATTTCATTCTGATGTTAAGTAGTATTGCTTTGTAAATTATGGTATGTATACATGCCACTTTTTTGGATTGAATTAAATAATACAAAAAATTGACCTGAAAAATATTGCCTGTATAATGAGGAAACCTTCAAGGATTATATTTCTCGAAAACAAGGCGAATTCCTATAAAATACAGGGATTCGGTGTCAGAAAACCGTATCTGTATGCCCGCACCCTCGGACTGTAATTGCTCGCGAACTTGTGAACTGTTTAACTCGGATTATGTTTTCTCTGGCGCGCTAATTCCGGATTAGCGTCGCTTGTTTAGGAGGCTTATTACTTGCTCCCAGAGATTTTAATACCTCCATGTTACTTATGTTTGTATTTCCTTCATTTCAATTTCGCCGGTTGATAATATATTTGTTGGGTAAATAACATAGTAACTTTCATTAAGTTGCCCTAAACAGCATTTTTATGCTAAAGTTTTTTCTAATGGAATTGATTTTGTAGTAATTATTTTGATGGTGATGGGCTTCTCTATAAACAAAACTTAGCTTAAATTACCTTCTTTTATTAATTAATATGCAAAACATGTGTTTGTTTAGCTATCTACAAAATAAACGTATTTCCCAAATCGAATCTAAATCCAACAAATTGCCTTCTTTTATTCCCTAAAACATTTATTCCAGGCTATCTACTGAATATATAGGGCTTACACGCACAAGTAATTCCCCAATGTTTAGTATTCTAGACAGCTACAGACAGACGGGGTAATATTTCTGAGCCATTAGGTAACTCGTATTTTCGACAATCTGCCGACGCTCGCTTATTATGCATCATAAACTCGTCACTTCGAAATAACTGACGTGACAACACTGTTTGGCTTTTAACTTTGTATGTTTAATATAACTTTAACTATAACTTCGGAGCCATTACTAGAACAGGGAATATGAAACAGGCAGAGCAAAAAGCTTTTCTATTAAGAATTTCTTTGATCGTGATGATAGATTTGTATCTAGTTTGTTAGTTTTAAAGTTAGGAATTTTTAAAATAGCTTTTCCGAAAAGTATGACATCTATCCAGATTTTCTCTTAACAGATTTTAGCTTTCGAACTTATGATTCCGTTCAAGTTTATAATTTCCAAAAATAAGCGTAATCAGATTGGAAGTTAAGTTAGGTTAAGAAGTTAGTATCAGGTATAGCGCCGCCTGAGAATCGGAGAACTATGGTTCCCTTAAGTCTTAACGTAATTTGTTTGTATTGTTTCAGATGGCCAAAGCAAGTGGATGGCGGACGAGGCGGCGTTGTTGTAGGTGAATAGAATCCAAGATGGCGCGGTGGGCGCACGCCGTGCTCGCCGCGCTAGCGCTCTCCGTCGCTCGCGGTTACCTCGTCCTTGTCTCGGACACCGCACCCCCCGGCCATGAGGTCCTCGACGCCGCCGTCTATAAACTCGGCTCCGAACGGACCTACACCATCGACGTACACCGCACCGCAAACTTCGTCCATCATATCCTCAAAGTCAATCGCACCACTGGTCTCGTCACCTTAAGGAAAAGACTCCGCTGCGATGGCGTCCTCTACCCCAATCTCTTCACATTCTACGTTGATTCCACGTCGGAACGCATCCGAGACATCGACTACTACAGCCTTCCCATTCGAATTCTCGTCACTGGCGACGACTGCAGCCGGCGACACGCAGAGCTCTACGACATTGATTTTGATCGCGTATACGATCAAAACGATGCTGCAATTCAGTACGAGGAAGATCATCCCAGAGATAAACGAGAAATTCATCCAGAGATGATAGACTGGCGGTTGTTAGAGGAACAGGAGATGCTATCTAGTCAGTATAATATTCTTTCTACGGCTTATCCGTGGTCGAATGCAATGTTCGAAGACTTCACAGCTATAAATAGGACGAAGAGATCTCTTTCAATGGTGCCGTTCGATATGGCTATTGACATTAAAATAGCCGAAGCGAAGCAATGGATTTCGGAAACATACGCAAGCTTTTCCATACCGACCACGGATCGATGGCAGGGGATTTGTTTAAAGCAGTCGCAGTTCGTAAATTCATTGACGGCCTTCCTGCCACGGACAGTACAAAAAATGTGTAAAGTGCAGTTTTTGGACGTGAGCGATCCTCGGTTTACAATTGAAACCAGTCAAGGAGACTTGGTCGCGAGCAGTGACGTGTGTATTCTTGAGCCAATGTGGAAAGTGTCGGTTCTGTTCACGTTCAATTGTGAGCGGACTAATATCGTAGATTCTGATCATAGGCTAAAAATAGTGTATCATCATCAGGAGCTCAACGACACAGATATCGCTAGGAGAGTTAAACGCGAGCTACGGAATCAGTCTCCTTACTTCGAACAAGTGCTCTACGTTGCGTCCGTAGCCGAAGAACAACCTCCGGGAGTCATCGTTACGACCGTCAGAGCTCGGTAAGTGATAACTTATGAAAGTCATGCAGTCTGCAGTCACCATTACTGTTAACGAGATGTAATGGGGAATTATTTAATTTGGGCCGGTCGTATAGTGTTTCATTTTTAACTAAGTGAATTATTATGTCTCGGACGTAGCACCTCTGACCATAAACCATCCGCCGGCTTAATTGACTTTAAGCTGGCTCGTTGGGCTTTTATGAACTCATCTATTTTATGCGGTCCGGAAACATTGTCATTGTTCAGTCGGCAGACAATGGTTGGCGCGCCATAAAGCTAAACCGCTTCAATTTACACCGGTGACGCGGTCATTTTGTTCAAATGAGAATCATATCGCGCAGGATCAAAAATGATATTGTATATTTCGTCTGTCATGTTGAGCTACGCAGGACGCAAAAAAGTTTTAATGACTTTCCAAGTTCTTGGAAATTAATAGTTTGACTAACAGTAGTTAGGGTAATAACTAAAGAAGATATTTTTATATAGAAATTATTGATTTCTATACGCCTGGTCTTAATGACATTTTAAGAAGCTTGTTCTGTACAGATAAATCATTACAATTTCTCTTCGCGTCAATTTACCTCATTCACTCAATAATGCTGTGGGATTGGACTTCTTTTGAAGTAATTGTAGTTGTATAAACTTTCTTTGATCTGAAGAAACCTGCAAATAAAAATAAAATTTACCTTGAAAGTCAAACGAATCTTTACCATTATTATTTAATTTGTTATTGTCGTTAAATACATATCGTGCTCAAATAAAGCCATAAAATTAATATTTATAATATCGGGTCATTCTAACTAAACGTTATGGTTTATTTGTCGATGCAGGGTAAAGTCACCTCTCCCTCCTATTAGGACAATATTCGTTACTCAAACAGCTTTAAGTGGTAGAAACGTGACCAAGACACGTTCGGTTACATCGTTTAATGTTGTTATGACGTCGTATGTTACCACAAGATGAAATGTGTGTTAATTACTCAAATAAATTTAACAGGAAAACGTTCGTGCCGCGTTATATTTTCTTTAGAGTAAATGCTTGGTACGTTTGACTTGTTAACAATTCTGGGAATTTCAGTTATAAGACGTTTAAATTCTCATGTAATGTTATTCGAAATTTATATTATTAGCGTACATGTTTTCCAATTAATATGTTCAGATGTAACGTGACAAGTTTTTATACGATTCAATGGTCTTAATAAATGTATGTGTTCACTTCGTTTTCCGGCTTTAACTTAATTAATGTCATCCTCTTAATCTCAAACGATTTTATATTTTTTCACAGGCACTAAATGACTTTTTAGATAATGTTATTTTTCCGACTATAAATTATTTCAGACAGACTTCTTGTTAAAAAACATATTAAAAGTTAAGTAAACATATCGGTAATTCCTTTTCATCTACTAGGGACCCAGAAAACAGTCCAGTGACGTACTCGATGTCCAGTCTCCTGGACTCGCGGTCAGCTGGCATGTTCGCAGTAGACACCAGGTCTGGAGTCGTCACCACCCAGGCTCGCCTGGACAGAGAGCGCCTTGACGTGCATTACTTCAGAGTGGTCGCCCAGGATGACACCTTTCCGCCAAGAAGTGGGACCACTACCTTGCAGGTAATTTAATAAGCAATAGGAAGCTTTGCAGCAGTAGCGTAGTATTCTGTCAGTATCGTAAGCTCATACTTATCTCACTACTGGACTCTGGTCTACTCTCAGCAAACGGTAAGGCTATTGTTCACTATGTTGAGTGTACATATTGGAAGACAACACAATCCTTTTAGAACATCATGTAAACCTGCCCAATGTGAGTTTCCTCACAAGGATTATCTTTACCCAAGCAAGTTATAATATTAATTTCTGGTACACACATAATATCTTTCATGTTAAATGACTGTACCTACAGGATTTAAATTAGACCTTCCCCAAATGAAAGCCAACGTAGAAAACTTAGTTACTTTGCTTTAAGGTTTTAACGTTTTTCTAGATCAACGTCCTGGACTGCAACGACCACTCGCCAGTATTCGAGATGCAACAGTACGAGGCCTCGGTCAGAGAGGGCGCTAGTCCCGGTACCACAGTCCTAACCCTCAAGGCAACCGACCAGGACATTGGGAAGAATGCCGAGGTACTTTGAACCCTTTGTTTGTTTACTATCAAACGGGTTATCTTATAAGAGTTACAAGGTACGAGTACAATAACTTTAGACGCAATTCTGCAGTCATTTATTTAGGTGTATATGCTGCAATATAATTGGTATATGGGACCTAAATCTAAGATAGATCAATGTTTTATTTGTAGACAAATGAATGACCCTGCACGCTCATAGCTCAGAATAGAGAGATTAATCTATTTTGTGCTCATAGACCCACATTAACACTGACACCATAGACAATACACAAAGATAAGAACTCATACATAGACCGAGAACAGAAATTAAAACTCTTCAATAAAACTCCTGTCTTGCTGGTAACCATACCTAAGACCTTGTTATCCAGGACATTGTACCATGCGGGTCGTCGTTATTGTTTATGCATTTACGAGACAAGTTCTTTATTGGCCAGTTTATAGGTTTCGACGTAAGAGAGGCAACTAAAATACCAAAGTAAAGTTTACTGCCGTGGCCTTCGTAATGAAGCAGCGCCGTTGAATTTAGTGCCTGAAGCTACATTACCTTTTACCTTTTCATAACTATACGTTGCATTCTAAACAGATACTATAAAATTTTAATAATCATCTCAGTTTCCTTCAAGCCTTAGTTGGTGAAGGAAAGAAACATTTTTAGAGACATACGAATGGATTTTACTTAATACTCTTACCTATTACTTCAAGCTAAAGCAAAATAATTAATCATAGCTTGAACATAATAATGGTCTACTACTGTTCTTCCTCATAACTAAGGCCTAAAGCCTTCATTTTTGCCACCACCACATTTAACCCAACCACTATCCGACCGCACCCACATTTGCTTAACTTCGGCGACCACTTAAGATGTCAGAGTATAAGAGCGCTCAAATAATTCGTCATATTTTTATCTAAAAATTTCATAATTAAATTCCACAGGTGGAGTATTCAATAGATTCTGTCACTGCAGACAGCTTAAACCCTGATGCAATGAATGAGTCGACAGAACATACCGAGGCCCATGAAGTATTCCGTGTGGACGGCCGCAGTGGCGCCTTACTGACCAGAGCCCCACTTGACAGAGAGAAGGTCTCCCGATACACGGTCATTGTGAAGGCAACTGACCAAGCCAGTCCTGTGTCTGACCGCCTGTCTAGTAGGTGAGTAGGATAACGAATTATTTCCTCCAGGATTGCCTACATTATTGTTAAGACAATTTTGAGATTTTTTATGTAAATTCGACAAACGAGCAACCCGATGGTATGACAATTTGAGGCATGTGAGATTTGGCTCAATCCATTTCCCCATGCAGTCACATGTAAAAAATTTCAAAACGTATTCTAGTGTTACCTTGGCAACCTTATGAAATTAATGGACGCCTCCTAAGTGGCCACTAATGCACATCATATAACTATAAGATATACCAAAGTTAAGGCATACATAGTGCATCGTTTTCAACAAAGTAATATTCTTGTTCAAAGCTTTCGATAACTAGCTTTGCATTTATAGCAAGTTAGTAGGTACCTACTCTTACAGTCCCACAATAATGATAAAATCAATAAAAATGTTCTTGGAAGGCGATGAAGTAATTCTAGTAGACGATTAACGTTAATAATAAATGAAATCTACCCTACGAGCTGTACTTTCGGTAGACGACACGCAAATACAAGAGGTCATTCGCACGTTATTAACAGTATTGTAAATTACTTACAGGAATTCATAATTGTAGCCACCAACCTATACTTAATATTGCTTTTATTGCGGTGCCTATTGTTGAAGTTTGATAATAATGTAACAGAAATATAGAAGTAGTGGACTTCACGCTTATTGCTGAATGGTGTTCTTATAACAAGTTTATCATAAAGTATTAACTTTTGACTAGAGAACCTGCTCTGTGGTCGAAATGCGACCATAATTGATTATCTCTCAATTACGATCAATAGAATCAGTATTACGGAATACGATAAAAGGTAGGTAATTTACTCTGTTACGATAGGTACCTATTCTTAGCGCCATTGACCTAGGTCGATTTATTTTTTAATTTTAAATGTATTTAAAATGCATAGGCATAAAATTAAGTTTGTGCATTTCTTCGCCATATAAACTTTAAGTATGCCAAATCTCAAACTCATACCTACATGACTGCCTTGCCCAACGTGGTGCCAAAAGTCGAATCCGAACGTTGTACAAAAAGTTGGTATGTAAAATGAGAAATGTTTCAGTGCTACAATCCACGTGAATATTTTGGACGACAACGACAACTACCCTCAATTCAGCGAAAAGACGTATACAGTCGCCGTGGATGAAGACATCAGTGTTTCTGACAACCCGGTCATCGCGAGGATTAAGTGAGTACCTTACCCTTAACCCCTAACTGGTTTACTTAACCTTAACCATAACCCTTAACGGGTAACTTTACCTTACCTACTTGCTTGCTACATTTAACTTCTTAACTTAATCTTAACGAGATAATTGGTTAGGTTTTTGGCAAAGAGATAAACCGAGTCTACTAATTTTGTTGTTTAACACGTGAAAAAATCCGTTCACAAAATCCTTATACAAAAGTTCACCAACCAAAATATGACGAAAATGAAACGTTGTGAGGTTGTAGTTAAATAATTTTTGAAATTAGAATTTAAACAATGCATAAGTTATTTATAGGTTTCCCGCGTAGACTGTATCGACACAGCTAGGCTCCATAGTTTAGTCCGGGTTTTGAATTTATAACTTGACTATAAATCCTTATTTATGCTCCCCGTTGCGTACAACGATAGTTTAATGCGAGATACGACTTATTTCCGATGTGCAACTTTTATTCTTACGTTGTGTTAAAAATTCTTTTGCAATATAAGATTTATGTATACTTGTATGTATTAAACCTTTTTTTGGATATATGGAGTAAATAGTCATTCAAAATAATTAAATATTTCTTTTTCTACCAATGCTGTATGGAATAATGCCTTGACGTAAAGTAGCGAGTAAAAAAAAATAATAAGCGCGGGAAAAATAGAATTGCTAGAGCGCTAGCAGCTTAGTTGTTGAAATGAATGTTTAACATTTTAAACAATTAAAATATATTTATTTAGTGCATAATCAGAGTAATTACGGAGTTAAAACTATTTGTGAATTTAGTGAACATAAGTATTGAATAAATTACTACTTGGAAGCAATTACTTGTAAGTTTATCTATCCATGGGCTTTTATAACCTTTCTACAATCCCACCTTAAGGCTGTATGGTTTTAAGAGGTATTTATTATGAATTTTATTTTAAAAGACTTAGATTCTAAAATAGATAAATATGTTTATATTTTATGTTACTTCCGAATTTCAAGTCCATTTCCCCAAAACAGTGGGGTTGCTAGTTGTTGGAACTGTAACCAATGGTTAAGTTTGTCACAGTTTATTGTAGTCTAACGACTATGGATAGGAGTAAGTTGTGATAACGGAGCAATTGAACTACCGGGTGCCGTGTTCAATATAAGCTTTATGTGACCCACTTATATTGATGTAGGTAGGTAGTCTCCTTATTCCATTTATTAATGTATGGCAATTTACAACTGACGTTTACACTTTTTTTTGAAGCCCAGATTGTACAAAATTGCTCACCTACTGATTGACTCAAAACTCTTAAGGCAGTACCAGATGATATTAAAAGATTTAGTTTCAAATCAATATTTTAATTATAAAACACACTCATCCATAAATAACAAAGTTTGTTTATCCATAATAGTTCGGCATAGCGAAACAAAGTGCTAACTAACAGCTTTTGTTTCTTGCAAAGTTTTAAAGTTGTTAAATTTTTAATAAGAGCAACTGCTCGGTCCGGCAGATAGTTTCGAGTTTAAGACTGCCGTGCTCAACATTATAGGAGTACTCCAACGTCTGGTAACAAACTTAAAAATACCCATTGGCTGCATCGAAAAGCTCTTGGAGTTGAGAAGTTTTGGAAGAACTCTCAGAGTAAATATTAATTACTGGTACCTTCGAGTTTTCTTACCAGATTTTTGTTTAACGCTTAAGACTGACTTTAACATAATAATAGCTCCATACAGGACTCTTTTCATCGACAATGAAACTTAAGAGGTATATGAAATACATCCACTCCAGTTTGGATACGATCGGTTGCTAACCGGTCTATTATACAAAATAATAAAACCAATCTTTTACACAGTCTGTCTTGTCTCTTATACCCTGAATTAGCTTTTCTCTGTAAATTTATTTTGTGTGTTATACAGTTCATCTTATATTTTACACTGCCGTGTCTTTTGCTCTCTATCTTATCTTTTATACACTCAGTCTTTTATACAGTTTGTCTTGTCTGTTATACAGAGCCACGGACGCAGATGTAGGCGCAAACGCAGCAATTCGGTACGCGATCATCGGAGGGAACACGCAGATGCAGTTCTCTATAGACAGCCTGAGTGGTGATGTGTCGTTGGTGAAGTCGCTCGACTATGAACAAGTGCGAAGCTATCGACTCGTTATTAGGGCTCAAGGTGAGTTGGTTTCATTTTTGATGTTTGTTAGCTTTGCCACAGTACACCCACACACAATGCTGGATATTTCGATATGCACAAAGTTATAAATTAACGACTACTATAAGTGCTCAAATATTATTTTTATATTCATTTAGTAATTTCGCAGAAGTCAGTGAAACAAATGAAATTGTTTATGTAAGCTAAACCTTAAAGCGATTAGGGATTACTCCCGTGTTATTTTAAAATTAATGATTAGTGGAATTAAAAAAGGATTTTTTTTTAATACAATAAATCTAATAATGGGTAGTGATTGATTATTAAGTTATTAAAAAGTTTTCAATATTGATATATTTTTGTCCGCTAGATGGCGGGAGTCCGTCGCGTTCAAATACGACACAACTATTGGTCAACGTCAAGGATGTAAATGACAACGCGCCGCGGTTTTATACGTCACTGTTTCAAGAAAGCGTCAGTGAAAACGTGCCCGTGGGCTACAGCATCGTCAGAGTGAGTACAAAGCAACTGTCATTGTTCTAATACGTACATAGATGTCGCTAGTGATTTGTGATACGATCATTTTATTTTGAATTAGGAATTTTAAAACACAAATAATTTGTGCCTTTTTGCCTACTCCTTGCATTGCATATTAATCGTTTAGGACAACTTAAAAAACTTTTCCACCTATAGATATACCACATTATATACAAGTAAATAATAAGTATAAAAAATATATATCTTAAGACACCTTATAGTGCAGTCGAGTTATAAATAACAACCCAAGCATACAAAATACTTTTTTACCATTCATTTAACATAATAATTTTCTAGAATAATGAATTATCAAAAACTGAAACATCCAAAAATATTTGGTTTAAAATATTAGTTATTATTTTTGTTCTCAAGGTGCAAGCATACGATGCAGACGAAGGTGTGAACGCAGAGTTGACGTACAGTCTGTCCGACAAGGACTACGGCGGAACTGACGACCTGCCCATCACAATAGACCCGCGCTCCGGCTGGGTGTACACGTCGGCGCCGTTGGACAGAGAAGTGCAGTCGAAATATCAACTGCAGGTTAGTTCTGTCAACTAGCTTTACATACTTACAATCATCAGGTTGATATGGAAAGATTAAAGGCTCTGAAATATTTAGCTGTAGCTGTAAATTACACTAAAAGTTTAATATTTGGTTTTGCAGTATTTTAACAACAGACCCATAAAAAAGAATAGACAGCGGTCGTATACAATTGTGATGAAATAAGTGACTCTTTCATGGGTCTATGTCTTTAATTAGTTAATTAATTTTATTTAATAACTTTATTGTATAAACCTTGAAAGTATATACAAAAAGCGGGCTTAACGCCTAGAGGCATTTTGTAGCAGCCGACCTGAGGATGGTGAGAATTTGCAAAAGGTGGCGTGGTATCAAAGATACACTTATGCACGTAATTTTTTGAGTCTAGCCCCGTTTCGTAATATTATGGATATCGTGTTGTAATATGGAGGAGAAGAAAGGGGAAAGAAACTTCCCCGCACATGTTTTTAAAAGGATTTAATTTACGTAAGTTGTGTGTACAGGTAACAGCAACAGACGGCGGGTCTCCGAGCAAGTCAGCGAGCGCGTCCGTGGTGGTGGTGGTGCAGGACGTCAACGACAACGACCCCGTGTTCGCGCCGCCGCAGTACGAGCTCGAGCTGGCCGAGGACGAGCCGCCCGGGACGCCCGTCGTCACCGTCACTGCTACTGATGCTGATGAGGATAATAGGTAGGTGGATGGGTAGATAGATGGATACTACTGGGTTTAGTTTAGGATTAACTAAGATTCAATGAAGATCGTTGTCTGAATATGAATTACTTTTTAATCCAAACTTGTACCCAGGGGATCGTTCAAGTATTACGTAACGCAATTTTAGAAAATCATTGACCCTCCCTACCCCCTTTATAACGCGCCGTAACGGTTTTCTATACCCCCTCTACCTCGCTAAACGTTAGGTTACACACAATTGACCATTTTTATCTAAAAAGTTTGTGTATTTT
>LGAG01000591.1:1115948-1134765 GCA_001278395.1 Lerema accius
ATAATAGGTAATGTATACCGTCATTGCCAGTAATTACAATTAGCTAGTGTTACAGGTATTAATAAAATATGGATATTAGGTAGGACTGACTGGTAACAGTGGTTATTTCTTTTAAACATTCCATTGTTTTGGAGCTGTCAGAATGATGGTGGATGTACGAAATAGAGTAAAAGTAATGTATAATTAAAAGTGAATAATTCAAGTATTTATTAAAGGGGACATATTGTATTACGATCCTGGCGCAGTGTAATACTAGCCTGGAGCTAAAGTGGTCTATGTAACATTTTTGGTTATGAGTATTTTTGAAATTAAAAACAATATTTGAATTTAAAAACAGTAAATTGGTCCAAAGAAAAGTGTACTCAAGTGTCATCCGGTTACCAAAGTAAGGTTATCATTAAAATACCACTTTAGAATTTGATTGATTATTTAAATATAGTGACTTTAAACGCGTTTCATTTGATAACTTTTTTTTGTAACATAGACCACTTTAGTTCCAGGCTAGCCAATTTCTTTTTAAACGCTCATAGCCCGGCGACTTGCGTCGATCCTTAGTGATCGACAAAGTTAAGCGACTGCAGGCGCGATCGGTAATTGGATGGGTGACCGCTAGTGGCAAGAATGTCTTGAGCGTTTCCGTGCTTCGGACGACACGTTAAGCCGTCGGTCCCGGTTTTTACCGTTAGGTGACAATCGTTATGTCATGTCGGAGGCCCTTATGCGGCATAAAAATTTACGACACTTGGGTTGACAACAAACCCCTCCGCCTATCCGCACTGGATCAGCGTGGTGGAGTATGCTCTAGGCCTCCTCAGTATTGAGGAGAGATCCGTGCTCAATAGTGGGCCGTTAATGGGTTGAGGCCAAAACACCTAGGATCTGTTTTTTAGGATCATAGTGATTTTAAAAGCTTATATTGATATTAAAATAAATTAACTTCTCCAATAGATACGGAGTAATGGAGGAGGAATTAATGTACGGAGTGTTACCCACCGACAACGACAAACAAATACCGTACGACCCCGCCTACCCCATATCGCCGACCATGTACCGACTACCCTCCAACCCTTACGGCTCCAAGACCTATCTCTCGCGGACCTCCGACTACGGATACAGTCCGACCAAATACCTCAATACGGAGACCTACGGGTCTAGGGACTTTAGAGATGTGACCAGAGATCATGAGGGATACCCCTCGAGGGAGTTTCGGGATTCGGGAATCGCGACCATGTTGAAAAACGACTACCAACGTAAGATGGAGAGCTACGGTCCGGACTATAATGATGGCATGTCGGAGGCTTCCGACAAACATCACCCGCATGATAAATACTTGTTCCCGTATACGGGTGAGATTTTTATTTATAATTTTTGTTAGATGTAAAGATTGTAGATTGTAATGTGTTTGTTTTGTTTGTGTCACAAGTTTGATAGTTTGCAACTCCACTTTTTTGGTTGCCATTCGTATTATTTTGTTTTTTTTTTTTAATATTTAATTCTACATTGATACCTATCTCGGTATCTCATTTTAATTTTGTTTACACACGCACACTATACCGCTTTTATTGTCCTGTTAAATGCTTTTTGTAATTGTGTGTTTTGAGCTTTGATTTGTTTTGTTTTGGCTGTAGCCGAGGAAGACCACGTTAACTCGAGGCTTGGTACTTCACACGCGGCCAGAGATACCAACCTGCCAGGTAAGTTGCTAGACACATGTGTATGTTATCTGTATTTTTTGTAAAGCCTGACTAGGAAAATAAAAAACCTGGACAAATGGCGCTCTAATCGCTTTTCTTGTAGTAACACTGAGTGTAGTCACGTCACACACAAAAATCTCACAGAAACAATGAAACTTACACCACGCTTTGATTAACGAACTTTCACAGAAATAGACACTTGACATTTTAAAGTTACTGTTGCCATTAGAAGAAATTAGTTCCATTAGTTTTCCGCAACATGGCGAAGTTTTTTATTTTCCTGGTCAGGCTATATAGTCTGTTTTATTTTTTATCTATGGTAACTTTTTGTTCTGTCAGTACAGTCACAAGGAAAAATATCTGACCTTTTGTTTTTAACAGGCGAAGGTCAACAGCAAATGGGGGCGCCACTTGCGAGTATGGGCGAAACCAGCGAGTAAGGCAAATTATATTTCTACAAAACTATCATTTATTTTTAATTTTCCTATTTATTTATTTTATTTTATTAAATTTCATTAATGCATGCACATGTTATACGAAATTATCAATGCATGTGGTTATTTATTACAATTACGAAATTGAGTTTAATTGTTTAAGTAATCTATTTACTTATTAATTTTAAATACTATGACACAAAGGTACGCGTATAATACTCTTGAATATTAAAGTTACTAAAGTTATATGTTGAAACATTTTTAGTTATGTTTTAGTCATTATATCTCTCTTTATAGCTGTTATAACAATTACGATGTGCTATTGTCACATGCCAAACATAATAAATGTTACAACACCATTGTAAACTAACAACACAACAGAATATAAATATCTATTTTGTGTCGTAGTATCAGTTGTGATATTGTCAATAGATGGTGGCGGTTGTATGAGAAACAGTAATTGTAAATCATGTTTTGCTTGCTAACTGGTGGTGTGGCGCGGCGCGGCTTCGCTCGTCGTAGAGAGGAGGTAACAGACATACTTCCTTCTGCTTACACTTACATTACATTCTTCATATATTTGTTCCAGAACCCCTGGACCAAGTGCGATATTTTTTATTTGGAGACTATCTATATTCAATACCTTTTTGACACTATTTGATACCTAAATTATCTAGTACCTTATTGGATAATTCAATTTAGGTATCAAAAAGTCAATACCTTCTTGATCTAGATAGTCTCCAAACAAACAATATGGCTTTGGTCCAGGGATTCTGACTCAAACTCTTCATACTGTAGGGCACCGTTGATATCTGTGATTATAAATACATTGGACAGGGGCTAATATACGAGTACCTACAAATTGTTTTAATTAATTAAGGTGGCATTAACGCCACGTAGCGGCGTAATCGGGAATTAAATTATAGTTCAGTATTTTATTTTTTTAATTTTCGTTATTTTAACCTTTCTTTATCTAGATTAAGTAATGTATAATTATGTCATCATGTAAAATAACATAAATTATATGAAATAAACATAAAAATACATTATTATATAGTACCTAAATTGAATTGCGTACTACTTATGTCTATTCATTGTATTTATAATGCAGAAGAAATCGGTCCTATACACATGATAAGTTATTTTTTTTTAATATTGTTCCTTTTAGAATGCAAATCTTTACCAATTAAATTTAAATTTTAACTGTATGACATATTTTCAATTTGGCACAATATTAAACTATTTTTATTTCATGTGACTCTGAGCAGAAGTCAATTAATTAATAAAATAGTTTTCGAATATTAAATTAATAATTTTAGGTAGGTCAGTATTAGCATAAAGGAACTCATTAAATAAGTATCTACTAAATTGGATTCTTTTTTGCTGTAGATACCTGTAAATTCAATTCGTATAATTGCACTAAATTGTAATACCAGTATTTTTAAAAATTAACAAATTGAACACCTTACAAGCAAGTTCAGAAAAAAAATACTACAAACGTCTGTCATTTATTGTTTGTAGCATCTATAGCTTGGTTTACTGGTCATATTATAGTTTTATTTTAAGTTTAATAATATATTCTCTTACAGGAAATCTACTACTGAAGACGACGCTGAAACAAGGGTGTAGTACCACATAGTACAAGATTTCCAATGAATCTCAATATTAGTTAATTAACTTATTATTAATTTTATAATGTCACAGGAAATATGATATTTTGTAATGTGTTGTAGTTCATTTAAAGACTGTCTATAACCGGTAGCGGTCCCCACTGCCATAGTGTACGAAACGGCTATTTATTTTTGGTTGAATGATTTGTCTGTGCTTTAAGTAGATATAGTAATAACGCTATAATATAAGATAAATAAATGTTAGAGTTAGTTTTTAGCGCAGACCTACGTTAAAATACTCTTTAAGAGTCACAATTTATTGCTTAGATTATGCTCATTGTGGATGCTATGGTTCTCAAAGATCAAGTAGGTTTACGATTGCGAATTGAAGGGACACGTAGTAGATCTTATTTGTAATCTTTTGTGTGTCTATTATAGTCAAGTTCTCGTATCTCACTTTCCTATAGGAAACATACCCCTCATAATACCATACAATTCTAATGACGCATTTATATGATTTGTAGGTAGTATGACAAAAGTAGGTACCTACTAACAAAAAATTAAATTGGTCGTTTTTTTATAGATATTGCAAAGACAGTATCAGTGTTTGAAAGTTAATTTAAATTAGGACCCTACTAGTGGTATGTAATTAGGAATATGAGGTAGATATAATTATACTTTTTAAGATACTATGGAACCGCGTCTTGTGCAAACTACCCGACATTGTTTTATAAAGTGTCGGGAACACAGCAAGTAGCATGTATATGAATATGAACGTATAGAATGACATCCAAAGTCAGTCATGTAAATATATAGGATTAAGGTAAATACGATATTTAAATTATACCTAGCTATACACGAAATTTAAATCGTAATTATTTTTATATAAGATACCAAAATGTTAGGAATCTATGTTCGATTAAAACTTGTAGTTTCATGCATGAAATACTTTTGCATCGTCAATGAAAAGGGATTGAAGACACCTGGCAGAGTAACTGTATAAACTGAGAAGAGTTATGTAATTTTATAGTTATACGTGGAGAGTGTTGTGTGCATTTTGAACGATTTAAACGAAGAGTCCACCTATTTTGTAAATAAAATAGACTTTTACACTTCGTAGTATAATTAGTTATAATAGGGAAATATTGTGAAAGCTTTATTTGAATATTTCCTAGTGTCACTTTGCCATATTATAGTTTACTGTGTTTGTAGATCGCAGTGCTGTGTAGTCTGATAAAATTAAGCATAGATCTTTTGATTCGTTTTGCGTCCGGTTGAGGGATAGAAAATTGTAAGAAGAGTAGGCAACCTTTTAAAGTGATCTAAGTAAAAACTAAATCTATATAATTAGTAGAAGACCATTTAAATAGTTAATAACTATTCCATAATGTTGACAATTAAAGTTATTAAAATGGTATAACAATTTTGTTACCTACTATTGGATTTGTCTCTCTGTAAATGAAACCTCACAACCACTGCCCAGCGCTTAAATGTCGTATAAATAACTCGAAATATCTATTGTTTTATAAGATTTACAACTTGCATTTATTGTATTTGGCACTTATTTAATTAATCGCTCAATTATTAAGACATTTCAACATTCCGTTTTGTGATAACTTATTTTGATGGTAGATACACTGACATCAGGAATTGTTTATTAGTGGTACAAATGTAACATCCGAAATGTTTTATAATGAAATATAATATTTTATTGCTAAATCATACATTGTTTTAATTTATACCTACTTATCTAAATAAGACACGGAAATGTCACAGAAACTTTGGACCATCCTGCTCAAAGGGCCATATTATAAAAAAAAATATTACATAATACAGTGTAAGTATAATAGGTTTTAAAGTTGACCCTTGAATAAAAAAAATCAAAAATGGAAATATATATACTGCTGGTAATAATAGTGGCATGAGAAAATATGGTTTAATTAACGCAATAGATCTAAGTGATCAATGTCAACTCATTGTGTCAACAAGATTACGCACCAATAAAACATATTATCTAAGAATTTTGGTCAGCTGATCTTGTATATTTGAACACGGAACATCGAAGTAACCCACGTGTGGATGTTAAAAAAAATCCTACAATAGGTTGAAATTATTTTAAATTAAACTTAAATTTCGTTTATTAGTATTAAAAATAGACATTCACAACCCCATCAAATCCCCTTAAATAGCAAACCTACTTTGCCTACTAATTTATTGTGTACATATTTCAGACATTTCCTTATAATCTGAAAAGTTTTGATAAGATAATATTAAGTTATACAACACGATAGATACAAATAAAATGTTATGTAACAAGTTTTCTAATGACACTAGTACATTATGTAGTGATCAAAAAGCGGGCATAAGGTTCCTGGAAAAAAAAACAACGAACTTTTAGCTATTTATTCATCAACATACATAATATCTACATTTGCACAAATAGTTTTACTTAGAAACGTTTAATAACGGCTCCTTATTAATACTTTATAATTATTTCTATGTAAACACATAAGAGCAAGGATGACGAAACACCAACTAATATTTGGCCTTTACATCGATACATCAAAATTTTTAAGGATATGGTTTAATAATAAATTAGTATGTACCTTTATTACAAGGTTTTTTTATTATAGGAAGCGAACTAATATTTACAAGTGATAGTTACAATAACATTTATCAATGAAAATACTCAGTTAACTTATTTCGTTCGGAAAACATTACTCGGCAAATACATTATTTTCCAAATAGACACAGATTTATATAACTAAGATATATTAAGAAGAGTATGTATAAATTAAACCCTTCTGTAATATACAGAATTCTCTTGAAATTTGCCCCAATTTGAAACAAACATCGGCTTAATTTAAGATTATAATGGCAGGCAACTTATTAAAGAAAAAAGTAACATACAAAAATCTGTGTCAATAAATGGAAAATAATAAAAACTTGATACTGACATATTTACATACACCGGCAAAAACCAATCAAAGCTTTCACAAAGTTGTAATAAGATTTCATGGAATGTTTAAGCCTTACACAAAATGACTAGATACAACATTGCAAAATTTGATACAAATTTGATACATTGCTATTTGAACTTTTCATACATTAAATACAGAATTTCTTAAAATATGTATTACAATGCATATCTAGTCAATTCAACATCGGGGCACTGTGATAAGGTATTACACGCAAGTCTATTAAAAAAAAGTTGTCTAAAACACTCCAATACAATCCAGACATGTTTCTATAAACACCTAAGATCTAGGCACAGAAAAATAAAAAAATCAGAAGAATTTTAAAAATTAGGTTTTTGGAAGATGTGCTGATTGTAATAGTACTAAAGAGAAACTCATTTATTGCTTACTATAATAAAATAATAAAAATAGTAAATTATAATACATAAAAAAAATGGTATTAAATGTTTGTCACTACTGTTTAAATTGTGCTTAGACCAGGTGTTATATCAACCATAGTCATCATGATTACAATATAAATTAAATACATTTACAGAAACACCTCAACAAAACAAAATGTGATTCAGAAATACTTAAGTCCAACACTTAACATATTAAACTTCAAAAGCTTTACTCCTTGATTATATTAATATATTTTTTGCTTCACACTGGATTTCAGTATTCAAGTCAAGGTTGGGGTGGCGGGATCCAGTGCATTGTCTACTGAAACATAATGAAAATGGTTAAGTCTTCAGATAGTTTAAGATAGAAAAATCGTGAAAGTTGAGTAGATGATTGGCACATTTTGATTAACATTGTTATAGGTAAGAAGTTCAGTATAACATGCAAATATTAAGATTTCTAAAGAACATTAAGTGGGATGTTTAGATAGTTCAATCATTTCATGCATATTCTACACCTTAACTAGGGTGTTAAAACAATACAACAATACTTAGTATGTAACATATCTACAATAGCATAAATTGACAAATTTGATATGATATACTTTAAGAGTATAATTAGCATCAATTTATAATGCCAATATAGCTTGTTATGTACAACAGCATGTCAATTCTATTTAATGCTTAAATGTACCTACCCATAATCAAACTTGCTTGGTATTGAAAAAACTTAAAATTTGACAAACTGCTAATTGTCTAAATATATATTATTTACTTTGTAGGGCAGAAATTCTTCTTTAACTCTCACAAGTGTCAACAGCAAGTACATAAAGTTGAAACGCAAGAAGATAATCAATAATGTATAAAATGCATAAATATACTTAACAATATTGTATAAAAATGCTGTGTCAATAAACAAAAATTACATTTTATCATACAAAAAAAGGTCAGCAGACTGGCTGTAAAATGAAGTTATATTAATATTTCCAACCCAGAATAACATGGGTTAACAATAGATTAATATTTTTTAAGGAAGCAAATACTTACACTTATTTCAAGTTAAGTTTCTTCTTAAGTTACTGGTTGCCCATTTTCACCTTTGACGTCATGTAAATTCCAACAATGAGGCCGAAGAGACCGATAGCAGATCCGAAGATCTCTACAATAAGGATCTTGACGAAGAGGGCAGCGTTCGCCGCGTCGGCCAGCGCCGCGCCCGAACCCACGATACCCACGGCGATACCGCAGAACAAGTTGACGAGACCCACGGCCAAACCAGCTCCGAACATCACGTACCCAGCCATCCAGTTCTGCTGCTTTATAGTAATATCGGTTAGGGGCTCCGTGTATTTCTCCAACATACCCGACAGCACAATCGCAGTGATCAAACCATAAATGGCTACAGCCTCACAGAAGATGACAGAGATCAAGTTCTTCGTCTTGATTCTAGGAGCTTTGACACCTCCTCCAACTATGCTCACGCCTGTCGTGTGGATACCCATGGCCGCTCCCACGACGGAGAACGCTACGGCGAATGCGATTCCTAACGTTCCCCACATGTAGGGGGAAGTATTCTCCAGGAACCATCCGAAGCTTATCTGCTCACCCTTTCCATTGAGTAGGTAGTACAGTGAAAATATCGGCACAGTGATCCCCACCAGCAGCACGAACAGGTAACTTAAGAAGTATCTCATCTTGAGATATATGGGGAGTCAATTGGAGTCGTCGAACCTCAAAATCCCGCAAGGGAAGGTCTTTTTTTCTCCAATTTCTGCCTTGACAGAAAACTCAAAACGGAGAAGTCTTGTGATCACAAGATGTCAGAGACAAAACCAATGTTGCCATAATAAAAATAAAGTTGCATAGACTAAATATGGTTAACAAAAAGAGAGTACATTCTCGTCTTGTCCTTGTATTTAACACCAATAACTACAGGAAATGGTAAATTTGACGAAATGTTTGCTACGTTGAACGTTGTAAAATTATGGCAGGAGACACACCTGTCATAGTATGTTCGAAATTATTTTCTAACCGTTCGATTACACAGCTAAAAAGCGCATTCAGTGGCGCCATTGGAAGACGGATGATAAGCTGATGAAAACGTTATCTACACTCCATTAAACTCGAAGTCTCTTTATAAAACTCAAATCTTTTTTCACGCAAAAATTTTAAGACGCTGGAGCTGTTGTCCTTTGCATTTCTAAAATTTCTAACCATTTAGTCATTGAATCAATAAGAGTAGAAATGTCTTACCCATAAACGGTCCTAAGAAATCAACATGGTAAACTTTCCTCAAGTTCTTCAAATAAAGTCAGGGTCGTGATGGTACGTGCGGTGGTGCTTCGGCTTCTATCGCAAGATTAATGCAGTTTTTGCACGTATTTTTACCAGGCACCAGATCAAATTACGAGCAATAGTCGTCACTGAAAAATTTGTATTAACAACTTAGGGAATAGTAAATAAAATGATGAATATCCATGTTATAAAAAAATTAATTATAAAAACTTCAACTTCAAGAAGTATAATTATGACAGAAGTATGAAAAGACGAATAAAAAATACGAAGTTACTGGCCTATATCACAGTATTATTGGTATTGTAATTTTATTATTGTGAGAAATAGGCAATTTATTTTATACTACTTATAATTAATTAAATTAATCACCTCTTTTTAGTCCAGGTCAGTCACCAGGTGTCTGTGTTCCGTGGTCCAGGTAATTCAGATAGAATATAATATAATATAAATATAATATTCAGAAGAAAATACTGTAGTTCCTACACAAGGCTCTTGGGTGTTTTGTAATGTTTAGAAAATATACCATTGTATGGCTATACTCTATGATTGTACGACTCGCGGGCGGTACTTACCTACTCTGTACGATCATGCCATTGGTTGATCTCACAGTTTAAGCTTCAAGCATAGAGTAATAATATACAATAGTAAAATTACTCTAAGGCTTCAAGTGTTCATGTTCATGTTCTTATCAATAACTGTCAGATTGACATTATATTGTTGACATTTTATGTCTGTGTTTTTTTGGAGGAAAAATTAGAAAATAGGTGTTTTACTTCTAAAAATGTAATCTTTACATAAAGTTACTCATTTTGGGTATAACAAGCACTGAATCAAGGCATAGGCTGGTTTTGTTCTGAAAAAATGGTGTAGAAAACTAAATTATGACATAACTATGAAGTCAGAATTTAAACATGCTGTCCACTTACGCCAAGTTTATTGTTCGATATTCATACCTGTTTCTTTTGGCTGTAAGTATTATTTCTACTACTTTATCAGTGATACCTTTAGTGTGCCACGATTTTCCATCTTTCACCGACCCCACCGTGGGCTTCGAGACGCGCGGTACAACTTTGGCGCATCGATTTATTGCTTGGGATAATCTCATCGAAGAAACGAGACCATCACGGCGACTTGCGGTCAATCCAAAAGATATAGAAGATCAAATAAAAATGAACCGAACACACAATAACAGAGTCGTGCATGATAAATCTAGATCCGGCCGCGGTCGTCCAAAAAAGGAGCATAAGAAGAAAAAAAATAAAAACAACAACAGTTTTGCGAAAACATCATACAGGGCTCCTGATTCCAACTCATCTAAGGTCCATGTGCACTGGGGATTTGGTAAAAATGTATCATTTGAAGATGAAAATGCAGTTTTTTTGAAAAATCACACGAGACGTCAATGGATCACTCTAAAGGACATGCAGAGACTTAAACCAGGACATCATAACTATGCATCGGGGGTATGTGGATCACCAATGTCAGATTATGCTCATCTTGTCATCACAAGCTCTGATGAGACATCAATGCTGACATATGAAAATGTAGGTAAAGTATGTCAAATGCAAACATCATTAATTGAAGTTAGCGTTGAAGACTATTACAATTTGTGCCAAAGATCGGAACATTCAGAGGAGGCATGTTGTCCAATATGGAGTGTACCTAATTACATAGCTTTAATATCGGGTAAAGATTCATGTGAAAACGTAACTGAATCAGATGTTGATAGGGTTGTAGATATTCTCAAAAGATGTGCTGGGTATTTCCACAATTTTACATTGATGGCTTCATGTGAATTAGATAGATGCAGAGTACCAAAATACTGCTCGCAGTATGATGCAGTCTATAATCTTTTGTTTTATCTCATAGATGGATCGGCTTTCGCTCCACCTGATTTTTCTACAGTATTTGTAAAGGACACTATGATATTTCTTCCTTTGCCTTGTAGCAGCACAGTTTTACCGTATTATCAAAAATTACAAAGCACTGATCTGTCAAACCATACACTTTTAATTCCTGCAATTGATTTTGGTTTAAAGAATGCATTATTTGATTTGTGGATTATTCAAGATACCTGGCTTATAGGTCTTGGAGGAATATTTGTTTTTGTGTCTGTCTGGGTATATACAAAGTCTGTAATCCTCACTATATTGTTGTTTATAGCAATTACGTATTCCCTTGGTATAGCCTACTTCCTGTATGTTTTTGTGTTCAACTTGGATTTTTTCCCATTCATGAATTTATTAGTTATAGTTGTTGTAATAGGAATTGGCGCTGACGATGCATTTATTTATGTTAAAATATGGAAAATGGTCGGCAAACAATTAATACATGATAATGTCACAAATGAGGAGAATGGTTTGACTGATATTAAAAATGTTTCTAGTGCTGGAGAAACAATTCTTGTGCAAATTCTTGAAGAAACATTGAAACATTCTGTTGTTGCTATGTTTATAACAACATTGACAACAGCCGTTGCATTTTTCGCTTCTTACGTAAGTTACATTCCAGCCATAAACTGTTTCAGCATTTTTGCTGGCACAACTGTTTTAGTAAACTTTTTATTAATGATAAGCTGGCTACCTGTATCAGTATTTATCTTAGATGTTAAATTGTGTACTAGTAAAAGAATGAGGGTGTTAGAAGTATTTTGTAAAGCTATTAATGAAGTTGGTGAGGATATCAAAATTATATTGAATAGGTTTATGATGACATGTGTTATAAGATTACATTTAGGGTTTGTAGTAATATTGGGTGCTATAGGGGTTTGCAGTATTGTTATAGTCTTTTACTATCCTGGTCTACAATTGCCAGATACTAAACAATTTCAGCTCTTCCAAATATCACATCCCTTTGAACGTTATGATATTGAATATAGGGATAAATTTTTATTCGAAAGATTCAGTAAAGATGTTGCTATAGGAAGCAAAATGCCTCTTAGATGGATATGGGGAATTAAAGCTATAGACAATGGGAATCATATGGATCCTGGTTCAACAGGTCACTTAGTTTTTGATCAGGAATTTTCTATATCTGACCCCGATTCCCAACAGTGGTTGTTGCAGTTTTGTGCAAGAATAAAATCTCAACCATTTTATCAACATACCTTGGGTCCACTTCTACCAAATTGCTTTATTGAAAGTTTTAAAATGTTCATGAGTAGACGCTGTATTGATAAAATAGACAAAATAGATAGATCACCATGTTGTGAGTCATCACATTTTCCTTACTCAAAGGAAATTTTCAATTTTTGTATTGTACAGGCTATAGAATCTCTATATCAGACGCCTCGTGAACTCTTCATGCCTGGAGTTGCGGGGCCTAAATTTTCGAGAAATTCTTATCCTCCACTCATTTCTGCTGTAGTTGTAGAATTTGAAAGTGTGGTTCCATACTCTATGTCTTACAAAGTAATGGATAATTTTTTTAATGACGTAGAGAATTGGACACAGTATGAGTTGAAGACAGCACCACCTAGTTTGCAAAGTGGTTGGTTCTTGTCCGATCTTCAGTTTTATGATCTGCAGAGAACATTGGCGAGTGGCACTGTTATAGCTTTGTTGTTATCGGCTGGTTTAGGCTTTTTTGTGCTTATACCGGCCACTTTAAGCTTGATAGTCAGTTTGTGTGCACTATTGGCAATGATGTTCTCTTCTACGGTAACGATTGCGATCCTAGTATTAAGTAATTGGAAATTAAATATCTTAGAGAGCGTAGCAATATCGACATCGGCAGGGTTAGCAGTAGATTTTAGTCTTCATTATGCCCTAAGTTACATGAACTCTAGTGGACAAACGTCTACCAGAGTTAAATATGCATTATCCGCATCGTCTGGCCCTACCGCGGCCGCTGCTTTGACGACTGGATTTGCAGGAATATTTCTTTTGCGTTCGAATCTCCTTCCCTATTCACAAATTGGGACTTTTTTGGCTTTAATTATGTCTGTTAGTTGGGTGTACGCTACCTTTTTTCTATGTTCGTTGCTTTACTTAGTTGGTCCCAAAACATTAAAAGAACCGCCTATAGAAGAGCGAAAGTCTGTTTCCCGCGTTAGTTCCATATGTTCGGTAGTACCTAATTTAGAGAGTCATGAACTCGAACATCTGGCTGATAGTAATCGTACAAATATCACACATTCTCATAGCCCTTCGAGTATAAGTGCTACAACCGTTGTCTTACATGATGAATATGAAAATTCGCTCAACAAACTAGAGAAAAAAAAGAATATTGATGTAAATAACGACTGAATTTACAATCTATTAGATTGATATTGTGAAGCCCAGTTTTGGAACTATTATTCGCAATGTAGCAGTATTGAATAAATAAGTATTTTTGTAAAAATTCTACATTTTTTTCCTTCTCCTCTGTATTGTATTATAAAACATAGTAACTTAAAAATCTTTTGTAAACTATTATGACACGATCTATCTCTGTTTGTTTTTTAAATATCAACATGAGAACGATTATTGTGACAATAATTATCATCTAAATATTTCACACACGACAATATAAAAATAACGAGCTTAGCTTGGCCACTATATTGTTATGTTGCTAATTTGTAAAGATTTTAATTTGTATTAGTGCTAGAATTAAACTCATAATAATATTATTAAATAATGGAATTCATGTCAATTCACAAGCACAATGATATTAAAAGTTTATTACTTTTGACGAGGAAAAAGTATCGAATTATGAAATGTTTTAACACTTGGGGTAGTATTTATTTTCGCATTTATTAATAATTTATTTAATAGTTAAAAACTAAGAAGTAAAAAACCCGATCTGTGTATTTTACTTAAGGCAAGACATAAAAATCGCTAAACTAAATATTACATTAATCATGAGTCAGCGCAAAACGTATTGATTTCTTAAGTCAATAAATCTAGAATATACTATTCTGTTAATAAATGCTCGGAAATAATTCACGCTAACAGTGTTCAAGGTGTTTGTTAATACTTATAGCATTGCATTTAAATATGCACAATAAACAAGAACTAATACTAAGATTTGTATTTTAATGTTATTTATGTCAAATACCTACTGAGTCTAAAAAATATTGTGTACAACTTTTATTCATAAAATCAATTGTTTCTTTACACATTATTAGAAGTAAGACATGTAATTAAAAGAGTATTATTTTACTATTTACAGTGAATTTTATTTTAATATCTGTTTTATGTACAATAGTAGTGATTGTAAATGAGAGTTATGTGCTAGTGTTGACAAATAATTAAGAAGTATTAAAATTGATGAATCTCTAAGTTGTGTCGTCCATAAAAAGATATGACAGTACCATGTACTTAATATAAAATTATTTGGAAAATGTTAGTCATAAAAATGTTGTGATAATGTTAAATTATATAAATGATTAATGTTGAATACTGAAGACACCCCTATACTATACCCTTGAGAAGTTTTCCTAAAATTTGATCTCGCGCCCGTTATTAAATTACTTACATTTTACTTATATTATATATGTAGAAGTAATTTTTCATAATTACATTACAAAACTTTTATATTGCTACTTAACATTTATTTGACTTAAAATCAGGTATTCTTGTAATAAGGTATTTTTTCTATATTTATTAATTTTATTTTTATATTTGACACCTATTTAAGCAGTGATAATGTTAGATTTCAATACCCTCATTTTCAATATAACGAGGTCGGATTTAATCTGAGTATTATAGTTACATTATAAATATTATACTGTGTGCATACAGATATATTTGTTTTTTTTTTATGACTATTTTAAATAAGATTAAGTGTGTAGTACATCGAATATAAACCCATTAGGTATTATTATGCCGAATAATGACAAAGTGACGAATCTTCATACGTTATACTGCTAAAAGGACATAGTATTACTGTTTCTTGCTTCGTGTTTACTGTAACGTAAAACGGATTTATGTGTCGATAAAACTTAACGATAATATCCGTAATTCAATGTACTTATGTATTTTTGTTGTAAGACTGTCTTCGTTTTTTATTACGCTTTGGAATAAATATTTCCTGGTTGTTAATACATACTTACTTTAAAGTTAGGGCAAATGTAGTAAGTACCTATACCTATCATGTATCCATTTTTAATGAATGTTTACATTAGGCGACAAGAAACTTTGTGTACTTACAACTTAGCGTAAAACAAATAAAATGTTAATATTTGTAAAACTTCGTTTGATTTTTTCTACCTAATTTGATACTTTAAATAGGACTAGTCTTACTGTTAGCCGTTTAATCATTTAGTCATTTTAGTAACTGATGTTATTCTGAATCAGTAAGGAGATTGAAAATTAGAACTGCTCATACAGGTTTCTCCTGTTAGTAAATAATAATCAATCAAGTAAGTGATCGTCAGTATTTGTTCCATTTGAAGCTGGTCGAAGATGCGTTGCTCCCTGAAAGCGAGTCGTCGCTTTTTTACTTTGGTTTTATGCTGGATCACGAACAGTCGTTTAGTCATCTCTTGTCATATTGCTTATAAAAAGGCTGGCTGGATACGTGGGATTATGGGATGCCTGACCCGATTTAGGTACTGTACTGTACTGCCCCTCCTATTTACTTATCACAGACATGACTCGTGCAGACATCACAAATGACAATAAATTTAAGGAAGTGCTCTACTGCTAATCTGTGGTTCT
Organism: Lerema accius; assembly: GCA_001278395.1. Lineage (NCBI taxonomy): Eukaryota > Metazoa > Arthropoda > Insecta > Lepidoptera > Hesperiidae > Lerema > Lerema accius. Next base: position 1,131,981 of record LGAG01000591.1, read on the forward strand.
ATGTCAACATTACTGTCACTTGACAAACTGACGTTAATGCCAACTGGATGTCATATCAAGTAAAACTGTCAATTGGTGACGTTGGTGTGTTTGTTGGTGATTCATATTTTTCATCATTATCAAATGAAATCAAGTAAATAAATTCCGTGTTACTCATCGACTCCATTATTTATCTTGCAAGAAACAAAAGTAGTGTCACAAATAAAAATGTTTTCAACTAATCCTAACTATACAAAGCTAAAAACTAACTTGAGACTCTCGATAAATCGTCTCAAACTGTTAGAGAAAAAGAAAACAGAGTTAGCGCAGAAAGCTCGAAAGGAAATAGCTGAGTATATAGCTAATGGTAAGAGTGAAAGAGCGAAGATTCGTGTGGAACACATTATTAGGTAAGATTATAATAAGATTTGTTTCTTGAATGTAAAAATGCTTGTATACTTTACATGTATGTGTACACTACATTTTGCGTCATTTCATTGGTATTGCCTGTAATTACGTACCGTAATCAATAGCTAGGTATTGTGGTCAAGACTTGACTCACCAGGATAAATCATCCATTCTTTTGACTCTTCATGTTTTTATGTTATCTTCTTTATTTGGATTACTTGTGGTATGATATGCTGCATTTGGAGTTATAATATTTCGTGATGACAGTTAACTTGTATCCATCTAAACTTATCATCAGTCTGCTATTTATAACTTGGGTTGTGGTTGTAACGACAAGACTCTGGTTGCCTGAACTGAGCCACACAAATGATAAAAAGCATACATAATAATACTACAGCATTAATATGCATACAAATGAGTTTACAAACTTTCTCCTATGTTATAGGGAAGACTACATGGTAGAAGCAATGGAGATTGTAGAAATGTATTGTGACTTGATCCTGGCAAGATTTGGACTGGTCACTCAGATGAAGGAGCTAGATGAAGGACTGGCGGAAGCTATCTCCAGCCTCATTTGGGTTGCACCGAGGATGCATACAGATGTACAGGTAAGTGGCATTTAAAATATGTTTTACTCTTGTCCCTCTTTTTGCCAACTAGGAACTAAAAAATCACTCCAAAAAGTAAAAATGTAGTATAATAAAGTATAAGTGCACATCATAGTCCTCACAACCTAAAGCCAAATGTATTTTTTGAATGTGCTAATTAATCCTTTTATTTGATACCCAACTTGGCAGCAATATTACAATTTTTTTAATAAGTGACTATGTCTTTAGAAGATGTCTCATTCAATTTGATGTAAAGTCATATTGCCTGTAATCATTGGACACATTATTCCAATGGCCTCATAGCAGCATCATAGCATAGTTATATCTTCTATATACATTGTGTATCATGACATTGTCATGCCTGCCCGATGTTGAATAGGTGTTATTAATGGATTATCTTTTATCTTGCAATGAAAAATATATATGACTCATGAAGGCTTGCTTTAGAGTATGTCTAATGTAATGCTGTATAAAAAGTCAGTGACATTATGGAGTGTTTAGAATTTGTTAATAAATTAATATGGTATATTTTGTTGATTATTCCCATTTAGTAGACACTATAACATAATTATTTTGTATATTGTATCTTTTCAGGAATTGAAAGTGATATCAGATCTATTAACAGCAAAGTATGGTAAACTGTATGCTGATGCATGCAGGAATGAAAGTGTGAACACTATCAGTGATAAACTGAAACATAAGATGTCAGTGCAAAGTCCTCCTAAGATACTTGTGGAACGCTATCTCATAGAGATTGCTAAGAACTATAATGTTGAATATACACCTGATGAGCAAGTTATGAGAGAAGAACAGGGTGAGTTTAATATGTCATTGTTTCATAATGCAAGTAGTTGGTTTTACTGGCAGAGTATGGAATACAATGAGTGTCAGTTGATCTGTTCTCTTAACTATGGTTATTACTTGAATATTAAACAAAATCCAAATAAAAGGCAATAAATGAAAGTTAAATAACACAAATTATTTGCTTTGTTTCTTACTAAGAAAGGTTTATTGATCCTATTAATCACAATGTTTTGTTTAATTCACTGAAGTTTATAAAACTGTATATGAAGATGAATTCCAAGATTTTTGATAAGTGAATAAATAATCATGAACTAACAAGTCAATATTAGTCTAATTTCCTTGATATATGGAATTAAACAAACTAACTGTATATACAATATTATTCTAGGTCGAGATGCATTGTTAATTGACATCAATGGGCCTCCAATGCCACCTGGCTTCATTGGATATCCGCCGCAGCCACCAATGCCACAGATGCCCAGTCTACCAAGTGTTACACCATTCAGCTACCCAAATGTAAGTCATATCAAAAATATATATAGGAAATTAGTTAATGTTCAAATGTATCATAGTTACTTACTCAGATACCTAAGGTACCTTAATTAATCAGAGGATTTTGAACTTCTCATCATGAATGAATTGAAATGTTACTGTAAGTGTATAAATATATAGATGTAAGACATTATTATTATGTTGATGTTACTATTTTCTCATCTTCTAGTTTACTATACATAATAAGTACAGACTTATGTTTATTGCAGACTATAACTAGATTCACATATAAATAATAGGTTGCCAGGGAATGTAGCTTTAAAATATAGGCTATAAAATGTAAACTTTATTTTAGCAACCGTCTGGAGGTAAGGCAGGTGGTTTTATTGCAACTCCGCCACCAAACAACTATGGGGGTCCGAGTCAACCCATGAATTACCACATGCCCCCTGGAGTTGACTCCAAGAATTTCAGCAATAGCTTTTTACAGGTAC
>LGAG01000591.1:1141239-1179004 GCA_001278395.1 Lerema accius
TTCACAAGAATCGCTAATTATTTTGTAGTTGATCCTAATTACAAAATACCAAAGTACCCGTTATATTTAAAAAAGTTATTTGCTTAAAAATGTAGTTTTCAAGTTAAGAACTTAAAAATATGTACACTATTATTTAGGTTCGAAGATTAATTTTGAATTTTAAAAAATTATCTTTATCTGCACAACTTATGACTCAAATTCGTAAAACAAAATATTAATGCAAATATAGGCAGAAACATACCTATGCAAAAATGCTTGTGCGGCTACCCAGGGGTCCTCAGTCTTATTAAACGGTAGTTTTAAAGGCGGGGCACCGTCTTTAATATCCACACTAAATACAAAATCGTATTCCTGTAACATAATTAACATTACAATACACATTAATATTAAAAAAAAATTGACATTACATTATACTTTGTAACTTAAGGTTCAATTTGTACCACGGGTGGACAACGAGCGGTCGAGGCATCGTATTTATTTTGATCATAATTTAAACCTTAAGAAACTTGACATATATTACATATTTCAATGACTATCCATGATTTAATGAAACCAAGAAGTTAGTATACATAAGGTTATTTTTTTGGGCAGCATAATGTACAATTACCTTTCCCTGGTACATAGTCTTTCCCTCAGTAGCGGGTGGTGCGCCTAAAACATCGCCTATTTCATTCCAGGTGTTCTCAGCTACACTCCACGAGTAGCATTTGACGTTTGTTCCTCTCCGCACTAACTTGGTCTGCCCATCAGACTTGCCCGGTTCCAGCAGAGCTTCGGGACCTGGAAGCCTGGATATCATACAAAGTTTTCATCATCACATCCCATAACTGTTCCGTTGCTGGGCTCGGGTCTCCTCTCACAGTGTGAAGGATACAGGCCGTAGTCCACCACGCTAGCCGAGTGTGATTGGCAGAGTTCACAGACCTCTGAGTTTGACTTTATGGAAAACTTTCAGGTGAGGAGGTTTCCTTACAAAGTTTTTCTTCATTGAAGCAAGTGATAATTAATTTGTAATACGTACATAACTTTCTGAATTAGAATTGCTGGGGTTCGAACCCAGGAGGTACCGTTTGGGAGACCAACATTGAAACCAGTAAGATATAACAGCTTATAGTTAATATATTATTATCAAGTAAACAACTCACTCGGACACTTTAAATCCACCGATCTCTTGTTCTGCAGCACCTCGTATCTTAGTAACTTCGTCCTCAAACTCCTTCAGTGCTGTAGCATCAGCGAACCTTGACGGCTCCTTCGTGAAAACCCTCACCACTCCATCACTTGAACCTAACATGAAAACATAAAACTAAATTAATGTATTTAAAACCCGACCGCGTGAAATTAAGAAAAGGGGAAAAAATGTCAAGCACACAAATGGATTTGGCTTAGAAAATACCCGAAATTTTCCATGGACACTAGTTATAACACAGCCACAGAGGTATAGTAAATTTAAGGTGGAATTCTAGTAGTCAAAAGAACTGTTACTATAACGACAGTACCTGTAACAACGTCACCATTCTCCAAGCAAGCGACGGACCAGACAGACTGCGCGGGAAGTCTCAGTTCCCGAACGCATTTCCCAAGGACCCAAATGCGCAAATTCCCATCTTCGCCACACGTGATGAACCCTTGAGGTGCAATGGGATCTATGCAGATGCTGTAAGATAAATAATATAGATAAAGTTATACACTCATACCACACTGTGTCATTATAAACATAGATAGTCAAAGGACACACATTTGAATGGAGCACCGAAAATAAAATTCATCATAAAAATTTCTGCCTCATCTAGGATCAAACCCAGGACTAAATAAATAATCTGACACATCTATTAATTATTATTGTAGGCCAAGAATGGAAATGTAACCCTTTGGTTTCTAGCAACATTTTGTCATTTTTACATCAATAAAAAAAATAACAAGTACCTACATAACCTAATGTTCTTTTAGCCACAGAGAAAAAAAAGTAAAATTTTTGTAAACTGTTTTTTAAATTTTACGAGATGATTTTAATAAAACTGACCCATAAATATAATTAGAATGTCCATAGTATGTGGTGATGCACTCGCCCATATAAGACCATAACTTGACACTTGCATCATTGGAACAACTCAGGAATGAAGATGTGTCCATTACAGCTAGACCTCGAACACAATCTTTATGACCTGTTAATAATGAAAAAGTATAAATATAACGAGAATAACAAGATCAAAGAACTATGACATCCACATTATAAAACAGAACTTCTAATACATACTCTTCCATTGTTCTATAACAGAATATATAATGAAAATAACTGACAACCAGCTGATAATCCACATAACAAAATCAAAATCAAATCAAATATCATTTATTCATGTAGTTTAGGTATCAATGATACTCTTATGCACGTCAATTTTTATTTAATCTACCCCCGTTTTGTAAAGGTGCTTTAATATGGAGGACATCAACAATCATTGGCTAAATAACACCTTTATTTCAACATTAATTTCAATTCAAACATACCTTTAACAGTCCTTATCAAGCTACCATCTTTTTTCCACATTTTAATTGTCTTGTCAGCTGAAGCTGTCACATATGTGTTGTTGTTTAACTCGATAGCAGCCCAAACCGCTGCTTCATGACCTCTAAGGACCACTGGGGGTGCCTGAGGTGTATTTACATTCCATACACGTGCTGTATTATCCCAGCTAGAACTGTGATAAAACAAAATGTTAATGTCATTCATTATTATAATAAATTCCATGCATGCATTTGTCACTGAAATCCTCACAAATGGCTGAATTGGTTTGTGTGTAATTCAGATGGTTTCTGTATAGTTGAGATTTGGAATTGAATACAATAAGATAGCATTGTTGTCAAGGAGATAAAATTAAAAAGAAGTAGGAGTAAGATACTATCAAGTAAGGGTTACCTTGAAAATAGTTTAGTAAGGTTGTCTACATAAATTGGCAATACCCAATAAAAAATTGATATACCCCAAACATGAAAATAAGGTTTTCAAGGGTTTAATTCTTATGTTTATTACAAAATTCTTACATATTGACCAAATTGTTACAACCACAACAATTTCAAAACAACAAAGAACGCAGAATTGACAGCCCTACATAAAGTGGATAAGATTCAAGTTACATAAACAAAATTATAGAGGATGGTGATGGATGTTTCCTTTGCATCTTGATAGATCACACAGGATGTTTCTAATCTACTAGTGCACTGTAGAACACATCTTACTAAATTACATACAATATTGATACATATAGTCAGCTTTTTTCAACTTGTCTTATCTTTAAAACAAAAACATTCATTTTCAAAGCTGTTTTTGTAAGTATTTAAGCATATAATATGATATTGAAGTGATGAAATCACTTAAACATACTGAAAAATTGTGAATAACATTAAAATGTGTGATTTCCATTACAAGGTTCATGTAAAACTGCTTGCTAAATAGGACAAGCAAAAAAATTGACTGTATATTACATATTGACACCCTATATGGTGCAATGGTTGCTACACTGGAATACTGTGCAATTGGTCCTTGGTATGATTCTCAGGGGCAGAAAGGAGAATGTTATTTTTTGTATGGAAATTTGGCCATAATGCGTTTTAATGAAATCAATTGTAAAAAATAGCAAATTATCTCCCGAATATAAAAAAAAAATATTACAATATTATGCTGGAGATATTTCAATTTGAAATTACTACTTTTCACGCTAGAATGCAACAACCTCTTTTGTGATGGTGACTTACCATAAGTTAATATACTCATTTGTTACTTTGTCACTTATTAGTTAAAATAAAAAAACGCTACTACTATGCAACTAATATGCTACTACTGCTTAGCTCTTTAAAATATTAGGATTTGGGATTGATGAACCATATTTAGTATAATTTAATATAACATTGCATATTAAGTATTTTATAAAAAACATTTTAATTCAACTAATATTGCGTCTTGTATTATCACAGTAGCTGAGGGTAGGTGGAGATATTAAATTTTTGGTGGTATTACGCACAGCTGCAATATTTGAAAGTTACTCATGTCTGCCATCTTCTTTGACTAGTGATTTATCCGGTCAATACACATTTTTTTAGTCCATATCAGATCCAACAAAGAAAAATATTTAAGACACTATAATTAAAAAGATGATTTTTAATACATAAATTTTTCATACGCAATGATGGCCTGTTTCTCGTCATTCTCCTTTCAATGTTGTTAGTAAATTTCTGTCCTTGTGTCTGAGAGTGTGTTCTTTATCTATTCTACGTTGACCATGGAGCTTACAAGACTTGAAATATAACTGTGGCACAATGAATGTGCAGGGTTTTTCATTCTTAACTATTTGTATAAACAATTGACTATAGTAAAAATATAAATAATAAAAATAAAAATGAAGGTGCATTGGGATTGGGAGATGTCTCTTTAAATAGTTTTAGAGTTTTTCACCATTCTTAAAGCTGGTAAATATAAAAAAAATTACCTTAACAAGAATCCAGATTCAAGTCCTGGTGTAACACTGCAAACAGCATTTTCATGGCCTTTCAGTGTAATTTGGATTACACCATCCTGTGTGGTGTATCCCATGATGGTATTATCGTTGCTGCCAGTTATTACAAGCCCATCAGGGAACGACATACAAGGAGGCAACCAACAAATACATGACACGAAGTTTTTATGTCCTTTGTATGTAATAGCATTTACAAAATTCTTTTCTCTGCGAAAATTAGAAAATTGTTATATATCTTCAGGTAAGGTGCTTGTTGTAAGTGAATTTTACAATATTTAACATGATACAAACCCCTCGAGGACCCACAATTTCGCAGTCCTATCACGAGAAGCCGACAATATATTAGATTCTTTAGTAGTAGTTACACATCGCACATCCATGGAATGCCCAAATAATACAGCACTTAATTTGTACTCCGGCGATGCCATTTGGAATTGTAATTATACTGATAATAATCAAACAAAATAGCCGATAGCCCACTGAAGCTGAAGTGCTCTAATATGAATGAATGAAATGAAACAATCAAATCGAAATCATCTATGGACAAAACGCATAAATGTCACATTGACATACATGGCAACCGAAAATAATTGTCATCATTTCTCTAACTTTTTATTGATTCAAATTCCAATTCATCATCCATACATAACAGATTTATTTTCAAAAAAATATCGATATTGAAAATGAATCATGAACCATCATGAGTTTTTATTACTCACTATACTTTGTCCTTATTATTAATCCTAATTTTTTCAAAGTTTTTACTGTCTGGTACACATTACAAGTCTGTGGTTTACACGCAATAATTATTCAAAAGCAAAGCACTTTTATTTTAGATTTGATCGTTTCAGCTTTGTTAGCCTTTGTTTTTGTAAGAATATTTTTGCGTTAAAGCAAGTTTAATTTTTTTTAATGTAACACCAAGAAATTTTATGCTCTATGGTTTTACGTCTCACCAACATTGAGAAAAATAACCCGCGAAAATGAATTTTGACATCTCTTTAAAATCTATCATCATAATGTCATCACACATTACATATAATATAATACTAATATTTATTTAACCAATATTTTCATAATTTTAAAAAGAATTAAACCCATTTTAACTAATGAAATAAACGATAGAAAATACCTTCAACATGAAAATTATGTTAAAATAATAAAATAAGTTATGAAAAACAATTACTTTTACATTATCGTCATAAGATAATTTAATTTTGCGTTTTTAGGCGACTGTACTTCTTAATGAAACGAATAAAAAACTTCAAGAAGTAACTTTAATAAATAAATCAAAACTGCGCGGTGGAGGTATAGAAAATGCGTACATCTATCCATACCAGATCCCGCCCGAATGTATAGTAACTATATTACGATATCTATGCTTATGTAGTGTAAAGATGGCGTCGACGGTGTGTGTATCAAAGTGCCGACTCTTAGCGAAATTAGAAATAAATCGTGGTTTGTGTTTATCACCAATATACAGGAATTTGTCAAATAACAGGGTAAGTATTGAGTGACATTAGCACGTTAATGATTTTATTTGATTAACTTTAATTGAGAAATTGTCGTTTCGGCTCCTTTTCGTCTGCACGTGTACATAGGCAGGTATAAGTATAGATATTTATTTTTAAATCAGCTGTCAAATGTCACCCGTTTTATTGGTGTTTTTTCCTATAATCATTCACTTTTGTTAAAGTTAATAAAATTTTAAAATGAGGTAACAAAACCAGTTTAACATTTTGTTATTGTTTGAAAAAGTTCTTTAGATACCTTATATTCAAACTTGATTTGAGTTTGATGTTATATTGCAATAATTAAACATTAAAATAAATAAAATCCCAACTATTTTAAATATAAAATAAAGCAATTTGCATTCATAAGTTTTTCTGTTAATATAATAATAAAGAAAAGTAATGAGGCATTAATGAGATTCAATAAAATAATAATACTTTAAATTTATTTGGTTTTATACAAATACCTTATTATTTTATTTCTTATAAAACAATCATTTAGTTAATTAATTTAAGTTATTATTTCCATTGTTGCCAAATAAGGAAAAATGCTTTCCTGTGCCTGTTTCAATTAAAATATGTAATTTTAATTATTATCTTATGTAACAAACCAAATACATAATAATATTATTTATTGATGAGAAATATTAATGAAATAATTTATATCTATAAGTAAGTACCTACCTACCGCTCTTGACTAAATTGAAAATACAAACTTATTTCTTGAAGTGTTTTAAGTTTATGCTACGAGTTCTATTGTAACTTTAGGAAGGCTTGATGTATTAGTTAGTCAAAAATTAAGATTTTTAGTACATTCGATTTTAAATTAAAAGGAAACATGTTTTTCACTAAAATATTGACATAAAGTATATAAGCTTGAGCATGTTTTGAATTAACTGACTGCTAAATGATTCTGTAAACTTCATGTCTGTAAAATATTTTGACCAATTCATTGCCAATTTTGCTTCATTTTATGAATAGCTAACTTGACCTTGGAGAAGTAACAATAATCTAGTATTGGATAAAGTTTTTCCTATGTCCTATCTAATTCTTTACATGGTTAATCTTTTTCAAATGTTTCATCTTAATTTGGTCAGTTGCTTCACGTGAAGGAAAAACATCCAAAGTTCTAAAATTTAAATATATTCATAAATCACATGTATAACTTTAAACAGTAGGATAAAAACATGTGTTTTCAAAGATTACTTGTGATGTGGATTAATGTCTGCTTTGAATGTATACTATGTCCAAACACTTTGCATTCCATTGGTGATCCGTGGCATTGATCATTTGCCATCTTACAGCTCATTTGTCCAGTTACCTATTTCTTAAAAATAAAGAATATCAAAATAGTAAGATTCAATTTCTTACGAGTTCTTTTAGGCAGAGTTTGTTTATTTTGTCTCATCAAATTAACAGATATTAAAGAAACATCAAGTATTTATATTTGGCCAAGTTGAAATTTTTAGCAAATATTTAAATCTCATAAAGTTGAGAGGTCGACATTGCGAGCATTAGCTACTTTGTTGGCTGCAGGCGGTTTTGTTTTACCTTTTTAAAGTAAACAGATAAACAAGCAAACTAGCCTTGGCAGTAAATACTCACTTGCTAAAAGATTTCAGTAATACTGAAGATATCACCAACATGTTGCTGTTTAAAAATAAAATAGGGACCAGCTTTTTGTGGCCTGTTTTTTACTTGTCATACTTTTAAAACAAAAACATAAATATTCAAAGTACTTTTTGTGAATATTTAAGCATAATTATGTGATACTGAAGTGATATAAACACTTAAACATTACTGGAAAAGTGTAAATAACATGAATATGTGTGATTTCCGTTACAAGATTTACGTAAAACTGCGTGGTAAACAGTAGTAGTTAAAACAATTTACTATACTTCCAAAATATTGTAGTACATATTGTAGTAAATATCTAAACATACTATGTAGATGCACGCATATAGTTCGATTGACGCGTAACTCCTTATGACTAAACAATCACAATACTCGTACATGCAGAGTGCAGACGCTTCAGAGTTCAAACAACTGATAATGAGTCTTATTAGCATTTTTCAAACAGCTATTATAAGTGTTACTTCGATTATGAATCATTATCTAATATGCACAGCTATTCTTGTTGGTAATTTAATTATACCATATAATTTACAGCTAGTTAATTGAATAATTGATAAACAATCTAAACGGGAAATATTAGAGAGATTTTCGTAAGTTACCAAGGGCATGTTTAGTTTATCAAGAATATCGCAAGTGTGATGAAATGAATTAGGCATATCCTGAAACTCGGCCAGTCTAACATTCAAGAACAAGACGATGCCACATATTACTTGTAATAAATTGATGAACATTGCAAAACTATATTGGGCTTGGGCTGTATTGGAAATGCTTACCCATGTAATATTGTTTGTACTATATAACCTTAGAGCCAGTTAGAGCCTTTGCACAAGGTTTTTAAAAGCACCTGCAAACGCGCATATAAAGAATTCACGTCGCCTGCGCCTTCAAAAATATCGTGTGCAAATGTCATTAAACACTTAACAGTACTACGCAAGCACTATGCCAAGATATGACCCTAATAGAGATAAAATATCTCGAGAGGCAATTAGTATTCAATAGATACTTAGATAATAAACCCTCCAAACCCTTATATCACAAAGTAGATAAGTTATAAATGTGTACTTAACCGTTAACTCAGATTTTTGAATTCCGCCTTTAATTTCATTATTTGAATTTAGTCTATTTGTTCGTCAGTCAAAATCTCTTGCTCTTGTTACCCATCCAATTGAGTAACGGATATGATGCCAATGCCATTTAACAGGAACATTCTGTCGGAATACAATTGGCTCTCCATCCTTGTTTTAGGACACTAAAAGGACATTCGTGATATATTAATGTTTAGGTGTGTCTGAATTTATAGTATATTATTTTCTGACCTTTTCCGAGGGGGACATGTTACTTAAGATACCCGGTTGTGGGTTATGTATTATTACTCATTAAAACTTCATCGAGGTCTCGTCTGGCGCAAATGGAGCGATCCTGCGATCTTTACGGAACACACAGGTCCTTGTTTTGCGCGATGCAGATGCGACCTGCAGATGGGTCGTCCCGGCTCTTGGTCGTTACAATTTCTCGGGGGTCAACGTAACAGTCCGATCCCAAGTTCCTACTTACGGTCCTTTCCTATACCCTGGATGACTCCTGACTCCGCCCGGTTGTCACCATACACTTACTGCCTAGCTTTACACTAAAACAAAACTAGCACTGTTATTCACAGAATTTGTGATTACAGGATATGTAATTATGTTGAATTAGTTAGATACTTTACACAAATTTTATGTAGGAACGTAGCAACAAACGAGTATAACCTCTATCTTGTGTAACAGCTTTACCGTAAGACGTCTCTTCCAGTCACGTACATGTTATTCTACTCATAACTAATACAATGCCCTTGGTTGTTAACTTACCTACATTTTTCTGTCATGTAGCAATACCTTACATCTTAAGAATTTAAATTTTAAACTTAACAAATGGATGCGTTTAGCATCTTGAGTGGAACAAATATCGTGGCCAGACAGAGTAAAATTCGTAAAAAATATTCTTTTATTTGTTTTACAAAGTAATTTACTATGATCTCAAACGCCTTTGATAGTAGAAATAGATCGAAAACTATAATAAGGGGTCTTACATTTACATACATTGCGGTTACAGTTCAAAAGATAGCAATCTTCACCAACCAATTTTTTATACACAAATAATTTACAAGATAAAACACTAGTAGTCGCAGATTTATGATAGGCGATAACAATCGACCGGTGTTGAAGCATTTGATATCACCCGAACATTATGAGCCCTCATTTATCATATTTTCCCACCCGATAAATCTGGTTTTCATAAAACACGATAATAATGGTATTTTTATATCAATCAAAGTTTATGATGGTTTTCATCGATGTGATAAAATGGCTATTGGTATTTTTTGTTGGGTTAAAGGTTGATTGCAAAGATTGTAAACTTTACAAATGTACCTCTATGACTATGTATACCCCCGATGTGAAATTACCTATGTCATGGAGTAACCATCTAACCTCCCAACTCTCTTGTTTCTTATCGTTCGTATATTGAATTTTGGATTTATAACTTTCCTGGGATACGTACAGATTCACTTATTTATATGCGTATGCTTCATTGACTTATTGTGTAGATTGTAGTCAATCTACATTGACAATCAACATTACGATTACAGATTGAAGTACAATGCTTCTACTGCATAGTACCTGCCTGTATAACCATTAGATAATGATCAGTCTTTTTTGTGTTTGTGGCTCTTCCAATTATATATCAACTATTCTTGGAATTAAAGTTAATATAGCAGTAGTTTCTGATTTCAATGTAACTATAAATACAAAATACACATTATCTGTTTTATCGCCATTCATCGCAGCCAAGAAGAAAGTTCTGGCTTTGAAACAAAAGAAAATACTTATATGACGCAAAAGAAGTCTTTTCAAATTTTTTATTCTTGGATAACGCATAGTTCCTGAGGGCACAATGAAAACATGGGATAGATGTAATCGTGACCACAATTGCCTGAGAGCGATAGTTTTCTATTTGTTTTGTGAACCCTGGTTGTTGGGATACGGAAATTGCCTGTCCAAGTTATAGTGGGAATATTGTCGATGTATTAAAATTGCTCACTAAATAAATACTATTTACAACCAATAAATGCAATTACTTTAATTTAACACGCATTGAGACTTCTTTAAAATAGCTTATTATCACCATGAACAAACAAAACATGGTTTTAATTTCAATTGGGTTAGGTATGTACCTACCTGTATTTACATAATATTTATTTCAGTTTACAATTTGAACTGCATAATTTGGAGATAGAAGCATAATTTGTGCCTACTTTATTTTGAATTATTATGTCAGTGTATGTATGTTTACGTACGTACCATTATCGCTCGGTATTTGTTTACATTACGAATAAGCGTATGTGAAACCTAATCGAGGTCGGACTAATTATCCACCTAGTTTCATCTAAGTATTATCAGTCGTTAAGGCGTGCCATTATCTTTGATGTCTTAGGAATTTCGGCTATTTGGGCTAGAAGATTACTAAGAGAGTTCGCCTTGAATTTGTTATTCTGTTATGAGTTACTCACCTAGTTATTTGGGATGTTTAGTTGTTAGTGTGGGTGATTGTGGTTTAGGTATGTAGGATTAATACCTAAAAAACGCAGGATACATTCTGTGTTTAAACCAATAGGTACGATAAATTAGTAGCATTTAAATAGTGACAATTCGAAGCTTATTATCAACCTTATCGTATTTTAGACTTTCCTGCTAATTTGTTAGTATGTTTGTAACATTGGCCTATATTTATAGGAATCATGGTGTCGCCGGTGGCGGCCTATGCGCCGGTCTTTCTTCACAAGCGTATGCCTCCATGGATCAAAAGCAGCACCAACGAAAATCGACCATGAAAAATCTGACGGTAAGGAATCATGGGAAAATAAAAATACTACCAAATATTAACATAATAATTTATTACAAAATATCGTAACCATCACCAGGACTACAGTACATTTTAATAGACATTATTCGAGAAAATATTTATCGTATCGTATCGTATTATTTTAATTTTTAGTCAAAGTATAAAGCTAATTATTTATATGATTCTACATTTACAAGCAATAATTTAATAGCGTTTTTGAATACAGATCACAATTATGTAAGCAAAAGCTTATAAATGAACTAAATTACGTAATTATTACGACTTATTGCTATTTAAACTATCGTAACATGATTCTAATACTTCGAACTCTTCGAATACCATCTCACCAAATTTACCAGTTGTAACTTTATTTTGATCTATGTTATCGTTTACGTAGTAGTATTTTTTTTCGAAACTATGTGCATCATTTATTTGTTTATCAACTGAAGTAGAGTTTCTACGGCTTTCGGAACGTTCGTGTATTTTTTCTTCCATATTTTCTTTTTCAGGTTTTATGACTGACTGAGACTGTTCAATTTTAGATTTCCTAGTGTTTACTATATTTTGTTCCGAGATAATGCTCATGACTTTTTTCTCTTCATTATTTTTATTTTCAAATGGAGTTTTTGCTACACCTTTACTGTAACTTTCCAATCTGCAAATTTTGTTCTTTACTGAATTTTCGTCTTCGTTTAATAACGGCGGATCTTCGGTTTTAGAGAACTGTCTTCGATATTTAAGTCTAGGATTTTTATTATCATCCGTCCCTGTCAGTTCCAGCCTACTGCTACAACTATTAGATTTTACTAGTTTAAATTTAAACCCCGGAAAATTTTCTGTTTTTTTATTGTTATCATGGCTTTTTGTGCTTCCAGATTCTGAAGGCGGATTACCATTTTGTTTTTCTGTAGATATTTTTTTATGCTTGTCGGCTACCAAACAGGAGCATTTATCACCTCGACACTTCGTTTGACAAGAATAGCAATCTCTACTGCAATTTTTTTGTAAACTTTTTATTTCATCCATTATTGCCTTCGTCATAGGACTTACGTTAGATCCAGTTTTAGAGTTAAGAACCTTTCCACCGTAATATGTCACTGATGTTCCACAGTCTCTGATTTTTTTAAGAATGTCCGGACTAACGTACTGACTTTCGCAACAAAAATCTTGGTTGGCAGAATCACAAAGGTATTCATCGCTAGAACTATAAACGGTGTCTTTCAAATTTTTTTGTGAATATGGACTTAATCCTTCATTTTCGTATTCATTAGTTGAGCTGAGATCACCACTGGAAACTCCGCTCGAAAGACTGGCATTATCCCATTTCTTGTTACCAAAGTTTGTATCAATGGTTAGTTGTCTTATAACCTTTTTTCGTACACCGCCTTTGGTCCCTTTTGTTTCCTCACTTAGATTTCTGTAGGATGTAGCTCGTCTAGTAAGACCAATATTTTCTTCGACTAGTGGAGGATCTTGAGTCATAGGAGTCTTCATTTTTAACGTATCTTCAAACAAATTTCGTACTTTTTTAACCGTGTCTGGATTTGGCAATTCTTCTTCTATAATTTCTTTATTTACTCTAATAGGATGATAGAAAAAGTGTCTTCGAATAGCATTTTTTGATTTATCTTGCATGTGGTTATCGTTTTTCTTTAGTAATGTTGGGGTTATTTTACACGTGTCTGTGTTATTATTTTTTCGGGGAGCAGGTTCAACTTTAGTTCTTACAGGTTCAATTATGACTATGTTATTATTTACCAGAAGTTCTTGAAAGCTATAATCCTGTAGATATTGTAATAAACCGTCGAATTGTGCTTCTTTGCGATAATTAGCAATCATACTATTTTTAAACAGTTCGGACTTCATGACTTTATATCGCACATGGTCAAATTCATCACAACCCTTATCGTACCCTTTTGCTTTAATAAGAGTTGCTTGAGTTTTTTGATTCTGATCTTCACCACTTAATTCGACAATTTCAATTTCAGGAGTATCTCTGTTTAAATCTAATTCGCATTTTTTGTAACTTTTATCTGGTTTAGGTGTATCATATATGGTGGTGTTAGATTCTTTAAAGATTTTTTCCACTGGAGTATCTTCGATTTCAGAATCACTCTTGACTTTTTCCGTTTCATCCTTCCAAAGATGTAACTTTGCTTGACTTATTTTTCTGATGCTGTCTACGATTTTTACACTTTCTAGTGATTTGATGATGCTTCCAACTGATACCTCAGGCACACATTTGCTGTTTTCATCATTATCGTTATTCTGTTTATTGATGTCTTTTGCGCAGGCATCAGTTTCACAACAATCTTCCTGTTTTTCTTTGATTTCTTGGTTATTTTGACTTTCAGGAGATTTATCTATTAGCTTAGACCAATAGCTTTTTACTGAATTTATCTTTTCTTGATACTCAATATCCGTTTTAATAGCATCATTTAATTTTTCTTTAACATTAGGATTTTCTGTTTTAACTTCTCGATGGTCTTCATCTTTATCAGAATTTTGAATCATTTTCGCTATATTATTATTGGATTTTTCAGTAAGATGTTCGTCTTGACTTATGCTTTGTTTCTTACTTTTTGAATCTATAACCTGCAAAACTTGTGGACGGGTCATATTCTTGTTTAATTTTGTATATGTTAAACTCTTCACGTCTTTGAGTGATTTTTCGTCTTTAATTATTAATTTTGATGGTGGCTTATCGAACTTAGGTTGTATATCTGTGATTTTAGTGCAAGTGCTTTTAAGCTGAGGAATAGTTTTTTTTACCACTTTATTTAATTTAATAGTGATAAAAGGATCGTTTGGTGTGCAATAATTAGTAAATTCTATGGATTTACTAGATTCTTTTGAATTATTATGTTTTTCGGACGATACTTTTGGTGTGCTTACACTGATTTCGTTACTTGATTTTCTTTCTCCACTTGAATTGATCTGAGATTTTTCAGTAGTACTTTTCTCTGTAGGTTGAACTTCTGAAGGGTTCTGATTAAGTGGTGGATTTATAACTATAGTTTGGTGACCACTCAAAGGCACAATTGTGATATTCGATTCTGCGTTAGTTTTGAACGACTGTACTCTAGACAAAAGACACTTAATCTTGTTTGCTTCTTCTTTTTCTTGAGCGAAAGATTTATTAAGGGGCTCTGAATTTTTAAATAGATCTCTCTCTATCACACTTGGGCTAGGAAGACGTGGGACTTCGTTGTCGTCTGGGTCACGTTGACGAAGAGAATAATGTTTACGAATTGCAGTTCGTGCCTTCTTCTCCTGTGTGGTCCTATTGATGTTATCGTTTGAATGAGATTTCAATATTTTTACATTAGGTTTGTATACTGAAGTATAATTTACTTTAAAACTTTCAGACTTTGTTATCAATTTATTGTTTCGAATTGTTCCTTCTATTTCATTTATTTCACGTTCGTTTTGATGAGTATGTGAAGTATAAAAGCTAATGTCTTGTTCTTCAGTGTTAGAACTTTCAACAGTTATGATTGATTTCAAATCGTCTTCAAGTTTTGTAAAGTTCTGTATATGTTGTGGTGCTGAGTATTCAATATTATTGTGATCATTCGTTGCAATACAGTTAATTTGTATTTTGTTTAATTGCCCGTAGTTTTCAGTGCCTCTATTTGCGTATATATTTTCAAAGCAATTTCCAGCTTCTTCGTAAGTATTTTCGCACGGTATGTCATCGGGGTCTTCTTCTCTCAGTTGTGCATCAATCCTTTCGGACTTTCTTAAACATTTGCTAATATTTATGTCTGGCAATGAATAGTATTGATTTTCTATTAATGTTGTTACGAAAGGTTCTGTAGTTATGTTTTTAGACGAACTACAATTACTTATATGGTTGTAATCATCACATTCGATGTATGTGTTACTTATATAGGTTTCGTTGTTGTTTTCCTTTATGACTTCTTTAAAAATGTTATTCTTACTATTTAATAAAGAATTTCGTCTTATATCTGCGAATGTCTTTTTCTTCTGTACCGTTGTGTATATTGGATCTGGTTCAATAGACTCTTTCGGTTGAGTTGTTTCTGCTTCACGAGAATCGTTATTTAATTGAGAGTCACAATACTCATCAATTTTTTCAGCTAGTGAATTAGCCAAGTATTCTAATTTATGCGATTTGTCTGTAGAAGAAGCAATTGATATCGAAATGTATGAAGTTATGCTGTCTGGTGGACTTGATATAGTTCCGTCGTTTTCTGATATTACAGACTGTGTGTCAGGTTCTTTCTTGCATTCTTGGACTCTACTTATGGATTCTGTATTAGGCTTAACGTTGGAGTGTTCACTGTGTTTACTTGTTATTGAAACTCCATCATATGAATCTGTTTCATTAGGTAGTTCGGGTTTCTGACAATTTATACTGTTACTTTTAGATAAATTATTAGGACTACTAATAGATTTTGGTGATTTGCTTTTTAATCTCTCTTTATCACCTGTCTCACTTTCGTGGTCGTCTGTCGTAATATACAAATCCTTATTTGGCGAGGTAATAGAGCGTTCAGTTTCCGGTGAACTGTCCTTATAATTTTTTAAATGAGCATCAAAATTATAGTGCTTTCTGACGTAGTTAGAGTCTAAGCTGTCGATTTCACTAGGATTACGAGAATGTCCAATACTGTCTTCAGATAGATTTGTTGGCTTGTTTTCTTCATTCAAGTTGGGCCAACTTCCACTTATAGACCTGGACTGTCGACTTGCTTGTGAAACTGCGTCCTCTTTGTCAGATTTTTTGTCCGTATTACTGCGATGACTGGTATTATCATCCACTCTTTGGCCGCTGATATCTCCAAAACACGAAGCTGTGCTTTCAATATAAATCCCTTCCAATACTTCTTCTTTAGTTTGGTATTTTGTTCTTCCAGGTAACCTGAAATAGCAAGTTGTTAAATGAATATTAGTCTGCATAATAATTTCAAGTAATTATTTATTCTTTTATTAACTTTTCACTATATTTACAGTAAACTAGTTTTAATTCTAAATCATACAGGTGTGTATAGATATAACTGTGATAATAATGATCGGCAGACTAAAATAATATTGTCTTAGTAAAGTGCAGTGATCTTTGGTTGGCTTGGTGTACAATTCTATAGCAAAGTCCCAAAGTTAATACGTGACTTGCCTGTAGAATTATTCAAGAAACGTGTATGTGCAAAGCTATTGCAGTATATTAATGACAAAGATGCATGGAAATAATTAGTTCTGTTACCAGTTTCGCTCAGGTTAGAGAATAAGTTGTAATGAAGATATTTGCATTATGTACTTTCTTAAAAGATTAAAAGCGCTTAAATCGTCAAAAGTCAAAAGGCCTCTAAGTGTTTAATCTCTTAAAGAAGTGCTTAACATGATTTACCACGTAAGTAAGTCTTTTTATATATTTGATTGGAAAGATAAAGAAATCAATAAAGTTATAGATTATCTACCTGTCTTTGAAGCACGGCTTATCAAATAAGCGGGCTCGAGGAATTAGTTGAGATCGTTTGCTTTTAGCGTGATTTTGAATTTGAAGGTCTGTAAACGTTTCTTCTCTGATGACAGCTAAGCTACGGCTACGTCTTAAATTTGAGCCTTCAAGTTCCTTATGTTTGCACAATCTACCGTAACTCCCACTGAACTCTGTATCGGAATTAGAAAATCTTTTTTGCAGAAGTTCTTCAGCGGCCCTTGATCGTGTCAAATGTTGATAAAATTCGTCTTGAGGTAGTTGAACAGGTAGCTTGTAGTACTCGGCAAGCTTACTTTGGTATTTTTCCTGTTTCTTATTCTTATTTTCACAGGCTTCTTTGTCCTTTTCCTTGCTCTTTGGTAATTTCCGTTTTTTTGGGCGCTCCTCTTTGCTTTTGTTTGATTCTAAAGAGTTGCGAGGGTTGTCAAACTCTAATGTTTCTGTGGGGTTTTCAAAATATTGTATATCAGCGACGGTGTTTGCTGCGGATTTGTGTTCGTCCTGACTCGATTTCCTTTCGACAAGTTCTCGAAGGCGGCTTCTTGTGGAACTGGTGTTTGAAGTGACGCTTTCAGGGCGTTTCACGGGATACTCTAAGTTCGACGATGAAGACCGTCTGAAGAGGCTTGTCTTGATCGACCCGAAGTCGCCTTCGTCTTGACAAGAAGCCGCTGAGAAATTTTGAGTCCTTATACGGTCAACGTGATTCTGACTAGAATACGACGCGACCGAGTCCACCGAGTGCCTGAAACATAAAACGCCGTAGATTAGATTAAAACGAATGCTCACGATCACAAATAAGATAGAAATGTTTGCAAAAGTTATCTTCGACTTGGGCGTAGTTATAGTTCTTGTAGCGAATTCAAGTGGGTCAAATATTGATATAAGGCACGCGAGACTTGTATAAATATACATAATGGATACACACATTAAGTCTAGAACTGTAGTGCATACTTTATCAGGCTTATTTTTATGTAAATATCCAACCAACGAGCCAATATGGGAGAGTCCTTGAATGGACTACTATTGTACTGTAGTATCAAAATTTTTAAATTAAAAATAGCAATTGTTGCCAAAGATGGTCTATGAAAGAATGCCAATAGTATTCAATAATCCAACAACATCGTTCCTCACTATTCCGATATTGCAGGGTTAATCATTTATGCAAAGCAACGGTCTATCGGAGCTTCAACGATATACGAATATACACGAAAAGAAATAAAGAACCTGTAGGAATTGCCAGTGAGTTGGCCCTATGTCATTTGGTGTTCGTCGCAGTTGTTGTAATATTGTAATGGTCGGGTCTTGGGATTGGCAGCTACCCAGACCAGATTAGTGACGCGTCCGAGTTGACAACAACTTTGTTTTCAGTTGGTGTAAGAATCGCTAAATATAAAAACCTACGGTTCACTGGCGACCATTGAACACACACGTTTTTTTGACCGTACGGCGTGTTTGCCGTGCGGTAGAAAAAACGTACGAGCATGTACATAGCCCGGCAAAGCTACCGGTCGAGACAATGTTTATTTATATTCATCTCGGTTAAAACCTAAACAGACTGTCACTAAACCGTGAAAACGTCCGGCGTCGTGGAAACGCTCACGAACATTGCCATACAACACTGGTACAAATCTCGCCGTGCGTAGACACGGCGCGCCGAGGGGGACGCACGGTGCACACGGCGGCGGCGCCGCCGTGCCGTAACTCTGCCGCGTCCGTGTACAAGCTCTCATAGCAATCCATACAATACTGACGACCGCGCCTACGCACGGCGAATTCACCGTGGATTTTTACGCCGAAAAAACGTGTGTGTACAAGAGGTCTTACTCATCGAAGAAACGCAAACAAATTCTTATGTCTAAGGTTTACATTTCTTTACGACAGTTATTAAATTGCGTGAAACTGTAATCAGTCTAATAAAATGGAATTTTTACGTGTTCGGAACGGAAATAAGCGGGCGCAATTCCGAATAAATGAACTAATAATGAAATGACTCTTTAGTAAAGTAATACGTCGACGCTAATACACTGTTGGTTTAATTAATATTAAAATAGTTTTTTCAATATTACTTTTATGTTTTAATGTCATTTAAGCTTCGGTTTTTTATGTTTTTTTAAATTGAATCATTTTTTTAATATCTAAAAGTAAAATATTAGGGTGTATGTAATTTCTTAATTCGATGATTACAGTCATGATAAACTCACGAGAGAACGTATGTATATAAAGTGTGAGTATGTGCATTTATTATACTTATATTTAAATCAGTAAACAATATTAATATAATTTTCTAGTTGTTCCATAAATAATGGAATGAATTCACTGCCAATTATTGGAGTACCTATTAATTAAGACATGACTATGCGCCGTAAGATGTAGTGCTTCCGAATGGTATTGAATAAATTTAATTGCAGACGACAACTGCATCGATCGCTTGAGTGGTTGCCAGAGTAGAAACGCCTCGGTAATAAAAGATTAGAGCATGGAACACGTGTAATTCCTATCCTTAGATGCGGGTGTGCTAATGTGCATACAATAACGTGCTAAGTACATTCTAGCCGTTAGCGACTTTCTTTTTTCTTTTGGTCAATTTTGAGTGGGATAAATACTAATGATTACTAACTGCTTTACTAACGTTTATTAATATGAATGACCTATACTAATAGCGTCTCATAATAGTCGTATTCGAAGTTCACTGATGCCCATGGCAGGCGATGGCGGCACTCACAGCTCGTTAGCTATTCTCATTATAAGAAAGTCAATCATGGAAGGAAATCTTGTTAAGTTATTAGAAAATAAATAAATTTAATTGACCTCTATAGAAAGTATTAAAGTAAGTATTGATAACTTGGAATCTCACTTAAGATGAAGAAAGTTCCAACAATTTACTCTGTCTCTTAGTGAACCGTTATAAAGCCATCAGTATGAAGAACTTGAAAGTACCCGCTCTAGAAGATTGAGCTATTCAATGGGTTACGTACTTGTCGGCTCGCAGAAAAGCCTTTCATAAATATTCATGTCTGCGGATGGAACTCAAACAACGATCCTCTTTCGAAAGGGAATCTGAAAGTTTCTCTTTGAAGAAAAACCTCTAATTTTGAAAAGAATTTCTCTATTAAAAATGTAGCGCTTTCATACTAGCAGTGATATTCACTTTATAGGGTTCGTGGGTTCGTCTTTTTTAATGTCTAGTTACCTAGTTGAAGGTAGTATGCTAAGGGAACATTATATAATCATGTCCTAATTATAAACTAACGCTTCAATACTATTACAATTTAACTACTTAGTGGTGCAGAATGGTTAATTTAAGCGCACTAAATTACCCAATGCTTTAACTAATATAATACTTTTTATACATTTTTTATCGTCTTTACCTTTTGTATTTTCTATTGCATAACAATAACATTCAACAAATACTGCTATTTCTCTATTTACAACTTTTCTACAAGGTTATTTTTATTGTATACAGTTGATTCAGAGCAATTCATTACCAACATAATGATTGCATTCACTGACGTAAGGCGACGGCTGATCGTTTTGCGTGAGCCAGCAAGATTATTTGCACGAAACGGTAAAATTTAGATTAATAAATAGTTATGGAAATTTACTTTTGACATGGTATGATGGAACTTTACGATTTTCGAAAACCTTGCTTCATTAAAAGAAATTCGGGAACAGAAAATGAAACAGAGTTCATTAAGCCTTGAGTAATCCTATTACGTTTTGAATTTCAATTAAGTTTGTTCAGAAATCTCACGATTCTGACGATTCGCATTTTCCCTTCATTAAAAACCGTCTAATCATAATAATTTTGTAATATAACAGAAAGGGTTATGTTTAATTAGTAGGCATACGTACGAGTCCTACTTCGTAATTAAAAAGGCATAGACGCTTTCTTTGATATTGATTTTGGAGGGGTTCATGGAAGTTGTACGTTTCTACCAATCACCTTAACGATTATGGTTATCGTTATGATAATAACCACGACGGATATCTTAATATTACCTCCGTATTACCAAAGACCTTAAAAATTTTACTACTACTTTGGTAACTATCTAAGGATCTAACCGCCCGCGCCGGGTGCATCACAGTTGATTAACTTTATCGACTATTCGAACTCTGAGCGCTTCAAAACATAATACCGTAACTTAACATCGTTGTAATGTGCACATAACTTTCAAACTATTTCATTTAGCACCGTTAAACTTAGCCTAACATTTGTTTAAGGGGAAAATAATACTGGAATGTTTAATCAAAAATTGATATTTAAAATAATACGATGAGATGAAAATTTATGAAATACAATGTGTAAAACGTAATCTAAAAAATATACATAAATTATTATTTACTTTCCTAATTTTATCCGTTGTGACATCACGTAATGCAACAGTACCTATACTTAATTATAACATCGTAACAATAAGCCATTATGATAAGTAACATACCTGATGATAAGGAAGTTTACTACGCTGCCTCTTCGAGTTAAAGTTAAAGTTGCAAACAAGTTTATAACTCTCAGATTAATACGTGATGAGGAGCTCTCAGGTGAATATGAATACCTAGTTATTGTATTAGCTAGTTACTGTATAAGCTCCTCTTGTATGTAACTAATTATAAATTATAGACGAAAATATTTACAAGTTGTTACGTAATTTATGTAAGTATCACAGACATAAACAAAAGAGATACGTAAATGTATATTTCAAATTATGCTTACAATGATTTATTTGTCAATCTATGACCTGGGTACTATTTTAGTTAACTGAAGTTTGTATGGCTTATTCGGTAACAAAATGAATCGATGGATATTATTCACTCTTTAAAACTATTGCTTTAAACATTCATAGTTAATGTTTTCGAGATCCAGTTCCTAAAGTCAGGACCATTTGGAAACGAAGCAGATAAAAATCTAGGAGTTTTAAATTTATTTTTCTGTATTTTATCGAGTTTAGTCAACATACCCGTAAAGAGGACAAATAAGAAAGAATAGCAAAGTCTAGGTCAACTGATTCGTATTCTTATTTCTTATCTGGCACTGAATTTACACGACGCGACGGTAACCCGCTTGCTTTCAAATAAATCGCAAATAGTATTCAAAGACATTGTTATACAGTGATATAGATAAACCAAAAATTTATTTTGGTATTAACAGTACTTTTGTAACATCATCATCATGTTCAAGTGATCTAGTAAGTTATGCGAAGAAAATTCTAGAGTTTAAAAACATGTAAGAAAAGCCAATAACAATATAGGCTCATATTCATACAAACATATTTGTATTGATTGCTGAAATGGATAAAGGCAACGATTTTGATCAGGTTCCCGGTCAAGTGATTCCAAATGATTCGCCTGAATGGCTACAATATAGCCTCCTTACAGAAATGTTCGCTTTGATCAGCCTGAATACAGTGAATTGAAATTTACAAGTTCTTGCGTACTGTTAAAGTTATAATCGATTCTAGTGTTACGGTTTTTGAAGTTATATTGTTGAAGCGGTTAGAATAGAATAGTTGCTGTAGATATCTGTTTGGTTAAAAAAGAATATTCTAGAGTAGGTACGGGGTTATCGTGCAAATAAGATGACCTTAATCTATTAGCCGACCGCTAGCCGCACAGCAATGGACTTTTATTGAAGTTTAGGACTCTAATGATACCGAAATCTTGATTAATTCCTTGTTTAAAAATAACAACTTTTCCGACGGAATATTATGCCCTCTGAATTGATTACTACCAGACAGCCTTGAGGAGAAAGTGCTTAGCAAACAGAGTCCAAAAATACGACTGGAAATTATAGATGGTATGCCTAGTAAATTGCCGTTTGAATTTGACCCGTCTTTCTCTTCCATTCTTATTCATTTTCTTCTTTTTACGTGTCAAAAATACATATTTTGCGTATTTGATAAACCTTCCTTGTTACAAGTCGAATAATTCCTTAGTAACGGTAATTTTCGTGACTCTTCGACATTCGTGCCTCCTTGGTTCTTTGTTCATGGTTGATTTATTATCAGCAAGTCGAAGTACAATAAAGCACCAATTAAATTCCTTTTTATATTTGCATGTGAATGACCCAATGTAATTATTAATTACAGACTTAGGTATTTCCTTGTTAGAAAATTACTTACACCTTACTAGAGCCTGTGGTGGACAAATATGTACAATCGAAATTTGATTTATGGTCCTCGTTTATATTTTGATCATTCATCTTTTTAGTATAGTATTTAACTAGTCCACAAAAAAGTTTGTTAAAGTAAAATTGTGCTTCAAAATATGTGAATGTCTATGTAATTTAAGTCAACGAAAAATTAATACCTTAATTTGGATCCACAGACATATTCAATATCATCAGTAATCTATCTGAGCTGGTCAGCTTTCTATTTTGGTCTACATTAACTATATAGTCTGATAATCTTAACCTGTCAAATAACATAAATATTTAACAAAAAGTTAAATTATAACATTTAAACAGTCATTCTGTAGGTAATTACTTGGCATTTGTTGTTTTCCTAATCTGCTGAGTTTGTATCAGCATCTTTAAACATTGATTCAAGTTTCTTTCTGAATAAAGATGAAAGTCTCAATTTATACGTTAAAACGAAGACCAAATTCGGATTAGCCCTAAATACATTTGGAAAACATTACGGAGCACTCTCAAATATCTAGGTCTCCTAACGATAATTTAATTAATCCAAGCAAGTGAATTAACTTCAAAAAGTTCAAGGTGAATCCTAAAAGTAGATCGAGTTGGCAAACTCTAGGTTATTAACGTTTATTTTCGTATTATAGCAGAAAAAGTTTGTAGAGACTATAACCCATTCACAATGATTCACAAAAATTCGAAAAGTTTATTTTTTTAATCTCGGAATTTCTTAATGACAACATTAGGTCGATTATGTAGGGCTGAATTTTTTGGCAGCGCTATCCGAGTTTTTATAAACGTGCCGTAAACATAGGACGGTCACGAATATTTTTGGAGTAAAGACATAAAATTGGCAATGGTAAATATAGGTCTGGACTAGGAATAAAACTGTATCGATTGCTCTTTAGAGATAGTGGAGAAATAGCGGTATATTTTGGTCTTTGCGCAATGATTATATTGAAGACCATTTTATCTAGCCAATGCTCTAGCTAGTAATTTTCCATGTCGAGTGTACCTACGCTCTGAAAATCAAACTTACCTCAATTTACTGGGCAGACATTTATGCAGATTAAAGTATATTTAATCATGTTTTCTGAAAGGTTGTTGATGAGGCGTGACAATCTTATGATGTTCAATATTTATTTTATCATCATGGAATATTATACTTAATAGCCCTATAATTTCTACTGTGAAATATTTAAGATAATTATTTAACAAAATCTGATAATGTTGGCAGTTTTGTGGTTGGTTTCGTATAATATTTAAGATTTATACAGGAAATGATGTCGGCCGGACCAGTTAAGAGGAAGCAGAATGCTAATTTTCTGCTTTCAGATAATGTTGAAAATTTATAAATATTGAGGTCATAAATTTAACGCTGTACACTTGCGATTTGCATAAGTAACGCTGGATTTCAAGTTTCTATTTACTTGAAAAACAGGCTTTTTTTTCATCTTCCTAGCCTTTCTTCGTTGTAACATAGTAAAGTAAAAATTACTGGTGGATAATAAGATTGGGTTCAATGATTAATCATTGGACTCTTAAGCTGGAATATCTTAATTCTGCTACATTTTTCATCGCAACCATCTCATTATCATTTCAATCTGGCGGCTGGGGGCGTCGCATTAAAAAAATAAGTAGCATTATGTCATTCGCACGATGGAAATGGAAACGTAGCTAATGATAGGTACTTTACATGTTGAAATTTATCAAGCCGCTTGGGCTGCAGCTGTAGGGAAAGCTAAAGAAATGGATATACAAAACATTACCCTCTATCTGGCGTAGTCGGGCAATAAACATTATAAGTTCACATACACTATAATTCTAACTGTACCCGCGCTATTACGTAAAAAGTAAAAAAATTCTCAGTAGGTTAGATACCTAATTCGAATTAATGACAGTGCAAGATCAATGCAAGTTTATTCGTCCGCGCTCCGCTCGCGGTGTCTAGGTCAAGGTAACAAGCGCACACGCCATGTCAATAAACGATCTGACTTACAAAAAATATGGGCAAAAAATGGTCTAGTACATACGAGTTGACGTGCATATGAAGGGTTCCGTAGGCACTAATCCTGTAAGATTTATGTCGAAAAAGACACATTTGAACATGAGTTTCCTTTAAAGTTAGACAAATTTTTTTTATGTCTTGGAATGGAACCTTATAAATAATATGACGTATCTTAGTGTAGTGACGTATCTTACGGAACCCTAAAAATCCTATCACGCTTGGTTCGCTCGATTATCTTAGTGAATATGTTGATAATTTTCCAGAACCATCCGTCGTGTCGTGGCCTCCTTTCTTCCCGTGACACCCCAGTTCCGATGTGTGTTCGCGCCGCATTTCATTCATTTAACGCGTTCATAATTACTGCCTATTAATTCATTTAATGATGGTCTATACGTGTTCTTATTATCTCAATTCACTTATATTGTTATTTATTTGTTACGTACACATCGTCTTTGCTATGGCTGGTTAGTTTATGGTTTAATACGTTAATTAGGTAATAGGCGCTTATTTGTAGAATTTGTCATGTTTATAATTTTAAATAATAAACGGTGTATAATGCCTTCATAATATCTTTTTAATATTTTTCTATGATGATGGTCTTATTAGTTAAGTTCTCTATCGATCCAGCTAAAGGTAGTTCCAAAAACTAGTTTGAAATGTTTCTATCCTATATCCGTTGCAGCGTTAATTTATGTTATGTAATGCAAATTTCTTAATGTCGTTTTAGCTCACATGAGTACCTCTATAATTTTAATGAAGTGTAAAAACATTTTTGTACAGGCTCACGTGTACGACTTATTACATGATACAAAATCGTGGTAATTTGCATAAATATAATGTTGTCTCGTAGTCAGAGTTACGTCAAAGAAATCATATTACAAGTTATTTCGTGCTAGTGTTTTTAAACATTGAAGTGTGAAATTTTGTCTTCGCGAAAAGTCTACGCCATTTTGAAATGATAGACATATGAATAAACTTTACGTGGCGTAAATAACTTGACAGTTGATTAATGGCAAATTTCGTTTGTTTGAAAGTAGCATGTGAGTGGCATAAATTAAAGGATTAGTTATTAACTCTGTATGGTTAATTTTATGTAGTTTATTTTAATTTACATCGATTTTACTATCATATAAAACTACTATGCATAAGGCTGTCGCAAAAGAGTACCTACGAAGAAAATAAAACATTTTCATATTAACCCTGTTCCGAAGTATGTTTTTACGCTGCCATTAAAAAAGTTATCCGCCATATTTCAGCCGCCGCTTACTAGGTTTTGCATGTCAGATAAGACACTCGTGGCTTAAGCATTCAGAAGGTGAGGCGGCTTCTATTTCAGCACTTTAACCGCCATTATAAGCCAAAGGGGCTTTTAATTTAAGTGGACGTTTAAATTATGCGGTTTCTTAATAGCATCTTAAATTAGATATATTACAGTATTATGACTTGCGTTTTCAACACCGCGTGCAATATTCGTAGTTATGTGATGTAATATCGGTGTACAGTCCATTTTTTAACTTATCCTATTTAGCTGTTTTACGTAGACCTTATGACATAAATCACACATTTTCAAGTTATTCACACTTTTCCAGTAATGTTTAAATTTCTTTACATTATGTTTAGATATTGCAAAAACTGCTTTGAAAATGAATGTTTTTGTTTTAAAAATAAGACAAGTTTAAAAAGACGGACTATACCTTAGTAGGTATAAAATTGTCCTTATTTAAATTACCCCAATCTGTTACACCGAGGTCTATTACGCGTAGTAACAGTGACCTGATTTATTTGTTTGATTTACACATTAATTTCGTAACTAATGTAAAAGTCGTTGACCATCACTACACATGTCGTATCAATACTATGCAAGGTGTTTTATTACAGAATGTGTAATAACGTGTTATCTACTAGTTAAACAATTTATCTAGTTCTAGTTTCTAGTTCAGTTATCTAGCTTGTAGGCGATTTTTATGGGCGATAGCTTCTAATGTAAATAGAAATAAGAAGAAGAAATAAGGTCAAAAACCTAAATCCCGACTACTGAGAAATATAGCTCTACCTAGTAATCTTTAAAAAGGCAATAGATATACCTAGTATACAAAAAAATTATAGCTTATAATGTCACTCCCACACAAAAATGACATCTCACATGTTAGATGCTTATAAGGTTTAAATCATAATTTATGTTATCTATTAATTTCAGTTAACTTTATAGGGATACACAATAAGTATGTCTAATAAAGTAACCAACCCTCTTTAAATATAGACCTAATTTCATAATAGTCTAGAGGACAGAAATAGAACTCTATACATATATTGGTCTGACCTTAATTCGTGACATTCAATAAAGTTACAACAAATTCATATTGCTTCCATACATTGAAATATCTACATATACTACATAATGGTTATGCATGCATAATACATTACGGATAATAATTAGTTTAAGTCTCAAGGGAAAACGGTCTTAAAAGCAAATTTTCATAGCGACTAAGTAATTGTTTCTAAGTTAATAAAAGTATGATGCGTTATTAAAATGATGGCCTTAGGATTAGGTAGGTACACGATATAGCAGTATTATTGCGAACTGGATAACAATATATAGATATGTGTAAACATACAGAATATCGATATTATTGTGTGCTTATAGTAATGTGTTGTAAGTTTAGAATTAAATAAAGAAAATACTTTTAATTGCCTAGGCTTTTTAAGCTATATTACTAAGAAACTTCATCTGTTTATACTGGCAACACGTATTGAAGTTAAATTAAGTTTAAAATAAACTATAATTGAGTGAACTAAAGTTAACTAGTTTTGTCTCTAATTAAACTGGAGCATACTTGTGCAGAATTATCTGATGTTAAGTGGTTAAACAGTTAGTTGTAAAGTACCTACATAACAAAAGTTTGCGCGTTCTCTATTCTAACAACCAAAACCACTAATCTATGAACTAAAACTTCAATAGATGGATACTAAAGCTTGTGATGATCTGTCTTTCTCTCGATTTAAATAACTAAAAATCTTATCTATACCTATACCTAAATGATATAAAAAATACTTGTTAAAATTTAGGTCTTTTAAATCATTATATTATTATGTGAAAAATAATTTACGTACAACATGTAGTATTGTATAGATCCACTGGTGTAGAGAAATAACAATATAGAATATATATTCTAGTGCATTAATCACTTTCATAAGCATGATATATTTTTAGTTTCTACGGTGCTAAATTTAATATCTTAATGTATTAGTGCAGACACGTGCAGGGACATTGTGTTTTAAATGATGCATACACTAAGTTATATGAAAATTAAAACCGAAAATTTATTTGATAACTTTTGTTATTTATTTTTTTTTATTAAGGGCCCTTATTCGGTGTCACGGGTGATGATTTCTAATAAAAAGTAAAAATGATTTATGTCTGTAACTCTTCAAATTTTAGTTACCCATCTCTACATCTTTTCATGAATTTGAGGCTTCGTAATACGTACCACTAGCACGTATATAAATTTGAGAGCAGTTAGTATAAATCTCCGAAAAGATCTGTGGATAACGTCTGCAGTTTCCCAATCGATCCGGGTTATAAATTTTCGTGCACTCACGCCGAAAATAGAGATTCACTTGCTTTCTACTAAATCTAATGCATATTTTTTAAAATGCTAAAATATACATTCCTTGCAACAAACACTTTTCAGTTCTCTGATATATGATTAAAAGTTTTCCTTTAACTTTTAACTAATTTAAAAGCGTATTCAGTTACGTAGTTATTACTCAATTCGATAACCTGTTTTATAATTAACAATTATCTAAATAACATTTCAGTTTGATTAATATGCAAAAATGTATTTATCTTACATTTCTGATTACGTACCTACCAACACCGAAAAAGTTAATTACTGATTTACATACATATCACAACTACATTCTTATACATATTAACAAGTAGTTGCAGTTGATATCGAAGTGTACGAGTATAATGAAGATATATACCTATATTGTATGTAATATTATGTAACGTACAACTTCCGTTGCGTTCGGCACTAACCCCTTCGCCAATTTGCACTAGAGGAGTTTCAAATACGCCTCAAGCCTCCAATTATGAGGAGATTTTTTCCTTGTAGTATACTGCTGACGGATTACAGAACGAACAATGTTCAATCGCTTTTGATGCTGTACAATTTACTGATCTTTAATGCAAATAAAAACCAACTGGTATTTTGGGACCACATTTTACATGTAAGACGTCCGTCTCATACGTTTGTAAGCTGACTGTATAATAAGACTGTTATTGCCTGTTAAAGGGTTATATAATGGTAACATAAATTGACTGCTAGGTAGTCTTTCGGCACATCGAATGCACCTGCGCTTTAGTGTTTTAATGTTCTCAATTGACAAGGCGTATTTATTTCGATAACTGGATCGAATTCAACTAAATGAATAATATCTAACGTTAAATAACAATGGCTTAAGTATGCCATGCCAGACATTCATATAAATTTAATCTAGTTTATCGATGTTATGTAAGTGATTGATAACGTTGTAGAATAGAAATCTTATATTTCCACTTGGTAATGTGTGATAGATAGGTAACTAAAACACAGGGATTTCTGTTGCCAAATATTGTGAACAAAAAACGAAAAAACACAGGAAGAGAGACAGGAAGTAAGAAAGAAAGAGATGCCACCAAATCATGACTCAAGCTATCAGTAGCTCATTAATTAAATTTAAACTCAACTATAATACCTAGATAGATATTACTTATTAAAAAACTTGCAAGGTCATTACAGTTGTCATAGTGAACAAAAGACTCATAAGCGGAAGAATCTTCAAAGCTCAAAGCAGTGTTTTCGTTCCTCGCTCACCCTGCATTCAACACGTGGTACAAAAGAGGGTCTTTAGGGTATCTTGGATGAATGAGCACTTGTCCCCCGTCTGTTCTTTTGTCATAGCGTCGTTTGAAACGTTCGCATGTTATATTGCGACGTTGATACATTTTTATCGCTTTTAGGGTTCCGTAATTAAAAGGTATCAACGGTACCCTATTACTAAGCCTGCGTTGTCTGTCTGTTTCTCTGTCACCAGGCTGTATCTTATAAACGGTGATAGCTAGAGAGCTGAAATTTTCAGAAATTATATATATCCGTTGCCGCTATAATAACAAATACTAAAAATAAGAAAATAAAAATATTAAGGGTGGTCCTCATACAACAAACGTAATTTTTAAGCAATTTTTTTCTCGATCTTAATAAACAGGTAAAAACTTGAAAAGGGAAGTATTTTTTATAAATGATGACACGGAACCCTACATGCGCGAGTCCGGCTCGCACTTGGCCGGTTATTTTCACCACACGACATTTGAAACGTTAACAATAACGTATGGCTTGCGCGAGTGCATTTGTGTATTGTTTTTTAAACATTAATCGAGTTATGAACAGACGCGCTGTTGATGGCGAACGAATGTCGCGTCAGGATGGTCGCCAAGAATGAAACAATAAATTATTCGCTTTGTTACTATCTGTCTACTAGTCCAGTACTGTCTAACGGATTGTCTAGTATGTTAAGCGGTAATTGCAATTTACACTACAAATATAGAAAAATAGGTTTAAGAATGCTTTGTAATTTTCTGTTTTTAGAGTAGAGTTTGTTCGTCGCGGATCGGGGACACTTATATACGACGCATTAGATTGAAATCAAATTTATATGTCGGTTACTATGTTTCCGACTTAATAGCGCTTTTGAAAGTGTGTCCCAATTTTGTAGCTATTTGAATTTTTGGCAACTAGTAAGAGCTTCGTGATGAGATGGTATCTTAAGGAAAATTAAATTAAGTTTTCAACGCTACGACAGTTTTACAAATAGCGTGTCCGAATACGATTGTTTTAAATCGTACCATCTACTCGTAATTGCTTGATTGCTTAGTTTTTTGTAAATTTCTATTAGCACGGAAGCCCTTGTGAGCGGAATACATAGAGTTACTTGGCCCCAGGCCAATGTTAAATGAGGGCTCTTAACAACACTACTTTAGAACCCCTACTTCAACTCGACGTTAGTGTTGTTTGTGAATTGCTGAAATGTTTCGAGAATTGCCTTCTGTAATGACTTTATGGTAGTACATAACAATTATTAATTTAACAGTTTTTAGGTTACGGTTCTTAACTGTTAAAAATGATCGTCTTTAAAAATTACAGACACATAATTTAATTTATCAACAAAATTCCTACCTTGCTGGGAATCGAACCTAGAAACTTGACAACCACTGCGCCATTGGGTTGCCAGTTTATATTTCTCTTCACAATTAAAATTATATCAGGCCAGTGAAGCATATTTGTCACGCATAATTAATTACATGCGAATATCACACGTAGGGGGTGATTTCGTGTAGCTAATATACATATTACGGTGACTTGCGCATTTCTTTAATATGCATAGAGGTTTTTATTAGACGTAACCTTCTGTTAATCCTGACAGCCAACTGTTTTACTTAACCATGTGTTTAACCTTCATTAGCATACTGAGGTCAAGTTTATAAGGTATACCGAGAAAGGACTGGCTTCCAATAAAAACAATAGTTTTGTTAAAGTCTGTTAATTACAATCATTTTTTTTCCGCGTGATTTCAACAATAGATCACCGTTTAAAGGGCCCTGGGTTATACTTCTATCAAGGTGGAAATTTGAAAGACGATTTAGAATTTCTCTTCTAGTTCCGGATGTGTCTTTATCTTTCTGTGTCGTTTATTGTACCCATAACACAGAATCCTAGTGTCAGGCTATGAGTATATGTGTTATTTATTTAATTTTGATGCTCTGACAATCTTTAAGCGCAGTTGATAATGATTCTAAATATTGAGAGAAATATCCTGCATTCGAATGCCCTATGTGATGTATTCATTCATGATGATGTCACTATACTTTTTGTAGCATGGAAAATCCCATTTTACATAATGTAGATTTATTACCTTATTTATATCTAAATATCTATGCGCTTTACGGATTTTTTTATCAATAACGTAATTTTTTTTATTCCGTTCTTTCCTACTTGTTTCATAGTAATTACTTAATAACGTCTCCTCTTTAAGTATCCTGTGTCTAGATCCACTTTAGTAACTAAACATTAACATTTACACAATTAGGCACAGTTTTTAACAACTTAGCAGATACTGATCAGTTTAACGGTACTAAAAGCAGTTTATAATGAAAGAATATAATCATTTGCACTCACCACATGGTGGTACAGACTACAGACACAGTTACTTGCTTCGTATTATTTGCGTATATCATGGTTTATGGTGGTTTTATCAAACATGTTGTACTTAGCTTAAATCGAAAGAGGGCAACTAATTGAGCGACAGATTGTGTTAAAATTTGATTGCCCGCATCGATAGCTTCATTGGAGTTAAATTGTCGCGCGGGTTCACAACGGTGTTAAGGTCGGAATGGAAAACATTTGCGCAAGATTATTATTGTTTTTTACCGGCATACACAATTTTATTTAATTTCCTTTTTAACGAGTAAAGTAGTGTCTGTTATGGCGACAAAAAGTTGATCTTTTTAACTCAGTTTGAAATTAATTGCCCGAGGAATCTAGTTTAAGTTCGAGTTTAGTAGGAAGTTGGAATGATTTTTCGTCAACATTAAAATGCCTTTTAAACCACTTGCTCGTATTAACAAAAATATCACCAATTTCATTAATAGCAAATATTGCATAGTTATAATATTGTGCATATTGCGAAAATATCTACTATAGTGACCTTATGAGTATTATATTTGTCGACTATATTGAATGATTGTAATAGCAAATTTGCATAGCATTTAACGAAAGCGTGATCTACGCAAGGCGTTAAAACGACCTTACAAGGAAACAAACACGACGTCTATTTATTTTTATGCTTTGAAATTATTGGTAGTAAATATTTTAAGCTAAAAACGATTACAGTTCATATTTTGTTTGCTAGAAAGTCTATTTTTTATTATTTTTAGTAAGTGGTTATATCTATTGTTATGTCGTTTTGGATTATCTCAAGAATTGTTAATCGATTCGTAAGTATCTTTATTATTTATTTATATTTATTACCAATAAACAACATGTTTTCAAAATACTCTCAAGAAATTATGTACTTTACAACGTAGTACGCATACAATAATTACATAATTTGATACGTGCTTTCTTCAATATGTAGTTATCAGAAAGGTCAATACGCTCGAAAGTGAAGAAATTAATATCATTATTGTTATTTATGGAGGCCCAGTTTACACAAGCATTGCTAATTATAGGTCAGATGACTCCTAATTAGTAATACGTCAGCTGTCAGTGATTTCAGTCGAAATATATGGAAGATCAAGTTATTATGTAAGTACTATGCACAGAGCAATGAATGTATCTGTTACATTCCGTGGTACTATGATAGGTAATGCGGATATAACTATCATCGAAAATTGTATATTTTTATACCACTACATAAATTCAGAAATAAAAGAAAGTTTTCATACTTAACCTTCCAAATGGGAATGTACTTTAAACTAATGTCTCACCTTAATTGACTTCTTGACTGGCTTAATTAATTAAGACACTTTTCTGAATCTTGATTAACGTTCTAGAACCATCGATTAAGGCGTCACCTTGATCTTAATGTTTACTGCAAAGTATGAAGTGAAATATTAAGTAATTACTTCGACAAGACTGCGAGATAAGTTGTTTCTAATATAACAGCCATATTTTATATCTATTAATTCGGTTAATTCAAAACAAACTTTGATGAATACTCTGTTTACTCATTACGCTCAGTCAATATTTGGTGCTGTATGTTCCCGATCACATCGTTAAAGTAACTTCTACATTTTATGTTCAATGATTAAATATATCTAACTTTATGTCTTTACCACCCTATAACATATTGTTAAAAGTAGTATAGTTATTCTTGTTGGAATTCGATTTTGAGGTGTCAAATGGTATGATGATAATGATAAATAAATGCAAAAGTTGTTTGTTTGTTACGCCTTCAGGCTAAAATTTCTGGGCAACTCGATACCCTAGTAATGTTACATTCAAATGTGAAGAGAATAGAGAAGGACATGTATATAGTAGAAATATTTATTCAGATAAGCTAAGCACGGCCGAATTAAAATAAAAGTGTGAAGTTTCTTTATTTCATTAATTTATGACTATATTTGGAAACATCTAACTAAATATGCATTCGCCTGAAAATGTGTTATGCAATACGACGAAACAATTTCGGGTATCTACGAATCGGTGTATAAAACACGCATTTTTCACAACTGCTATATCCGAACGAGCAACGAGTTCAAATATTTCAGATACTTTTAACAAGTTTTTCGATGACATTGCTATTTTGTGGAATATGGAAAATTTTGCAACACAATGTCGAGCTTCACAGGTTACGTGCCTTAGAGGATATTCCTGAAGTAGGATTTCACGATATTGTAATACGAGTATGCATTTAAAATATATCGATGTTCGCCGGGAGAAATAAATTCTTTGCGCCTCGCAATTCTTATCGGGGCTTCATTAGATCGTATCTTATCTCGATTTGATTTTCATGTGAGCATTTTTTTTAGTGTAGGGGAGAACTGAATTGTTTCATACTGAAAGTGAATATTCGAAAAGAAGTACCTACCTGCAGGTATTTTTTATGAATACAGGTATATAAAAAAACAATTACATTTCACTGTAAACAATATTTTATTAAATAGCGCCACTATATTTTCCTATACATAATGTCCTCCATAAAAAAGTTATGAGGGCGTAAATTTTAAAGATCTAATTTTTTTTTGCGACAACTATACGAGTAAGACTACCTATGTATTACTTTTGGTTACCATTTTAGTTTAACATAATATAAAATGTTGAAAGACGAAACCACCGAACTTGCACATAGTCGTGACTTGAAATAACGTGTCGAGAATTGGAAATTCAAACTCCAGCCGCAGAATTTGAAAATCTGATTTTAAGAAAAATATAAAGGAGTAAAATGACTGAAATTTATCATGTCACGTTGTCTCGAGTTCGGGTAAAGTTACAGGTAATCAACAACTTGACCTTAAAACGAAACGTAATACGGGTTTTTATTTAAAAAGTTTTCCTTTAACCTTCGCCACCAAGTTCGCCAGCGATGATTATTCAACCAGAGAATTACAACTTTAAATTAAGCAATGTGTTGAATAATAATTTATAATCATTGAGATAATAATATTAGCTTAAGTAAGCAATATCTGTAAATCAGTAACTTCATAAAGATATGCTTTAACATGTAAGTGGATCAAGTGCCTATAAATGAATTTTTATTTTTAATTATTTTCATCATTTTTTTTAGGTACTACTTCTTTTTTCGAGATACGAGGCGCTAGGTCTCCTGTGACTTTATTGATTTGAACTCCTTTGAAGCCCTGCGTTTTCAACTTGTACGAGTATGTCCATCCTTAAAATATATCGATAGCGTGATTCAGCTATTGTCAAATAACGTGTTAGCAATACCTACGCACACAGCAAAATGTCGCCACAGTACTAATTGAAAATGTAGACTTATATGAGACTTGGCAAATTTTCAAGAATTGCCAGTATTCATTGTATAACGTCCTAGTTTTAAGAAATACTTGTAGTAGATAATACGTAAAGAAATTACCTACGCATATTCATTAAGTGTTGTTAATGATGATGAAACAGATTTTTATAACTATTGTATAACTTTAAAAACTATGATATGGTATCCTAACGGTTGAAGGCTTGTAGTAAAAAAATTTAAAGCTATGTTTTTATAAACAAAGATCACCAGGTAATCTGCCAGAGTTTTCCATTGTGTTCTTAAAAAAGGTATATATATGTATATGTAAAACTCTAATATACCTAAGATGGTTCACATATTTCATTCTGAATGGTGTGAAAGATATTTTTAAATAACTGTTTTATTATTACTCTATCTCAGTACTCAAACCTAAAACCTGACAAGTTATAAGCAGCCGATCTAAAATCTGAATATAAAAACTCGTAAGATAATCTAAGATATAAACGAGTACACATCTCGACGTATGTGCAGACGCTAATCCATTTACATCTAGATAAAAGATAAAATTGTTTATCAAACTGATTCACTAGGCTTTAGATCTATTGGGTACATTACGAGTATTTTCGGATGAAGTGAAATCGTCCGATTTTCCTTTGCTCGTAGATAAAAAATACGAATCAAAAATGTCACTTATAATTTCTGGTCACTAATGATTTACTGTTAAGCATTTATTGAAATACACAAAGCGTTTCAAATTAATATGTTATATTACTTGTATAGTTCTACTAAAGATACATACTTTTAGGATATGACAACCAGACTTGTTAACATATTTACCATAGTACGAGAGTCTATAACTGTGCCTATATGTAGAAAAACTTGTGGTCCCGGTATGGTCTTTTATGAGCTCCTCCGAAGACTGTGTTCTGTGCCTAGTCTTCGCTAACATTGCCCTGATTTCGGCACTAGATATAACATGTTGCCTAATACAGTAGATATTACGTATATCATAACGAATGTTCTGTCCAGAGTCCACAAAAAACTTTGTCGGGAGCTAAGAAAGTATTACGTCTATATTACTTACTCGTTCTTGTTTTAGAAGTCTTAGAACTTCAAATTGAAAAAGTTATAGTAGAATAGTTTCTCCGTTTCGTAGAAATATTGTTTGCTTTGTAATTGTAATCTCATGCGAGAAGTGTAGAGCTTCTCGAGCTAATGAAGTGTAACTGATGGGTAAATGCCAGATCAACCGGGCTTGATCTATATAACCGCTCACTGTTACGTCGGATGGGTGAGGCTGGCCGTAATGTGGTGATTGTACCATTAATGGACTTTTTAGAAAACTTAAAAAAATATTTTGCTATCCATTTGAATTTATTGCTAGAGGGTTTTGCAATATTTTTTATTAAAATTCTATTAATTCTGGATAGTAATTGTTATTGGATGATTGATTGATTGCATTGGATGGTAATTGTTATGATATAAATATTGTCTAAAACAAGTTGTTATCTGATGAAGGAAACGAAACAACTTTTTTAACTTACATACTCTTGCGAATAAGTATTTAATTAATTATAAAAAGATTCATAAATCTTAAGAAAGTCAATTTAGATATTATCTTTTTTTTAACATTGAATTGAGTACCGATAACTGGGGCCTAAACCCTACACCTTATTTACAAACACCTATTAGGAAACAACTAACCACGAGTATATGTTTCTTCGTTAAACATTACGCTGTAATGTTTCTTATAAAATTTCGTCATTACAGATTTACTCATAAACTAAGGAATGTTGTATTTATTTACCTTATTTCACCGTTCAGCATCATCGCACGTACTATGATAAACAATTTTAAAAATAGTATCGGCTGTAGTTTAACAAGTGACGTAGACTGATAAGGCAATATAGTCATTATGGTCGTATATTTACGGTCCAATTACAATGCATTTAATTTTTGTAAATACTTTTAAAACATGGAGCAATAGGTTTCAAAAAAATATTTTGTCTTCTATACTATAATAAAACAGTAAAATAAATTTGTCTGTACATTGAGTATATTTACAAAAAACTAATCTAGAGTGACTCAAAAACAGTAACTGAGTATGAATCT
>LGAG01000591.1:1179345-1193844 GCA_001278395.1 Lerema accius
ATACTGGGTTAACTGTGCGCTAAGATAGATTGTGATATCCGTAGCTATTGATAAACGTTATTATGTGCCATCAACTTGCACAGGTATGGAAGTCTATCTATATCTATATTTTTTTTATTCTTGGTAGTTGGACCTATTAACCGCCTAACAGCCCACAGTTCTATTCGAGATGCGTTACAGATGACCTTGGGCGGTAAGGGACAGTGACATTGCAAGCTCATTTGCTATTCCTATTACATAAAAAAATGATATTTTATCTGCAACAAGAATCCGCAGTATTGGTTACCGAGTAATTAGGTAACTACGTATCATTCGTTGCATTTGACATGTGGCATACTTTTTACACAACTGCGTAAGGACTGTTGTTTTACGAGAGTATGTATGTATGTCCATTTCTTTGGCACGCACTACAGCCCAAACAGCTTGACGGAGGCTAAAGTATAGGACGTATTGGATCCGTCTTAATTGTGTGAGTCACATAAGCCATTCTTTTTTTAAATACGTCACCAATTTTGAGCACTTACATTTTTTTGGTTTTCTTCTAATGATTACCGGTTTAAAAAAATTCGTTACGAGGGTTCCGTAGAGAAAAAGTGACAAAAATGAGTAACATTCACGATAGTATGTGTTTTAAAATGTAACATTTTGCCGTGATGCAACGTGGACATTACATGCCTCGACTGTACCACTTTCACATTTTATTACAAACGACAACATCTAATTACATCGTGTACAGATTGTATATGTAATGTCTCCTGCCTGTCTTATGTGTCTGACCTTAGGATTTTCTATCATACATCTTTTATAATGTTATTATTTTTTATTAGTTACAAAGGTTGAAAGAATATGTTGTGTATAATTCCTAAGAGGTCGTATAATTATTGCCTACCTAAGCATTAAAGAGAGCAGGCCTTAATATTTGCACGAAGTAGCTGACAAATTGTTGGCAATAATGATGATTGAAGTAAAAGATCTTTTCTAAGTGTATTTTATGAGTGTATGTAATAATTATTATTTATTACATACACGAATTGAAAAAACAGAACGTTTCTGTTGAAGAGAGTGTTGTTTGTTACGGTAGGGGAAAACATAACTATGTATCTTTTTTTTTTTGCAGATGAGACTACAGAAGACTCTCTACTCTATATAATTAACAACTCTATTTTAATTAACTACTGAATATAATTAATTTGTGAAATATTTGGATTGCAATTCCACAAGGACTTTCCGGGATCGGAAACTTGATACATTTTCAATTCATATGAACCTCATATGCATGTTAATGTCATAGTATAGTTACGAGCGTAATTTAAATGAGCTAAGGGGAACTGTTGGGTTCAAAATTAGTTATGCATTTGTCTCGCGTCTACGTATTGCAAATTCAGTTATATTATTTTGGTAACAGGGATCATATTAGAGTGAAATGTCTTGGTCTCTGGTGTTTGCGGAGCGCGGTTCCTGTCGCATTGTTTTGTGGGTGAATCCGGTTCTGATTATGTCTAATGATAAAACTATCTGTGACATAGTTCTGCGTGTTCATAATGTTATTATTAAAATCTGATAAATAAGCTTTTGTGGTTCGATGAGAACTGCTCTACGGTCGCACCTTCGTGGCTTTGCTAGTCTTAATATAATGCTTCTAATACGCTGAATCATTAACAAAGGGGCTGTATGTGGGTCCTACATAATCCTAGAAACTTACACGACCTCACAACAAACCTTTTTCAGTTATCTCTGCCCGGGAATTGAATTCGCAATCCAAGTATGTAATTAAGTCGTCACGATTTCAATACATGATTTATGCAAAAACTTTACAGGGAATTAGTTTTGGAATGAGTACTCAGTTAACTTTACTGAAAATTGTCGAGTAAATAACTATGTTATTAATCAAAAGATCTGGTTTAATTACCACCAATTAAGTTGAGCTTGTAATATTTAAGTGTGATTTACGTCTCGACCCATATTTCTGTTTAACGCGACACAGTTGACCACGGTTTAACCCTCCGTTTAATTTTTACGAGTATTTTATTTTACAAACATGTTAATTAAAATTAAAAGCTTAATATTATTTTATAAATTTGGGAACTATTTAATTTGCTCTAGGTACATGTAATTCCTTTACTTTAATACTAATATAGGTAATTAAAAAATGGCCAA
The DNA here is from genome assembly GCA_001278395.1 of Lerema accius. Classification (NCBI taxonomy): domain Eukaryota; kingdom Metazoa; phylum Arthropoda; class Insecta; order Lepidoptera; family Hesperiidae; genus Lerema; species Lerema accius. The sequence continues at coordinate 1,181,503 of LGAG01000591.1, forward strand.
AAAGACCTTGGCATAAAATCCTTGACATGATATTCAATATTACATTTGAGGGAAAAGTATGGCTTAAAAATTAGATGGAATTTTTCCGTAATCACGTATACGACGTAATATCAACAAAGATTATCTTATGCGGCCTTGTACTCACTACGTTGTGCTCTTGATCTATGACGTCACAAGTCAATTACACTTATGATGCAATTGTTTTAGTGCAACAGTGTTTCAAGCAGTGATGGCATAGTTGTCGGTTGACAAGACTTGTCCAAGAGTGTGTAATCTAATGTAGCACGTATAAATGTTTCAAAATTATAATTATCTTACGCGTAAGAAAACTTGAGAAAAATTGCATGTAATAGTTGATTTTATTCCTTGTTTCTGGCTGGCTTCGTCACATTAGAGAATCGACCAATAAAAGAATTTAAAAAGGCTGTAAAAAAGTGGTACATATATGTATATCATAACCCTATATATTGGTAATCGTATATAGAGATAAGAGAAGCAACGGTTTTACGTGCTAGTCCACGCAACTGAAGTTGCTTAAATCGGTCAATCACTTGTCGCAAGCCTTCGAGCATAAGCACGTATTTTTTGTCCATAAAGAATTTGTTTATTAAAAAATGTAAATCCTTAATTGGATGTCAGAGTGAGTACCTGACGTGTAAGTAAATTTACATTTTTGTAAGAATATAGTATAACTTGGTGCTCGTAGTGGACCATGGTAAAGTTCTGTGAGTTTCTACAAAATGCCTGTACAATCTCTGCATTAAATCACAGTTGCTCGGATTACTTATAAAAAATAATAAAGTTCATAAATAGGTCATAACTCAAGGAAAATCCAGTTGGCTTTCAATATAAAACAAATTGAATTCACAAGTCGGGTTAAACATCGGACCCGTAGGAAGTAATTATGAAGTAAACTCGAGCGTAAACTGACTTTCTTGGCCATTTGTATTCCAAGTGGACATTGTAGGGACGCAATGTACGGCAGTAGGTAACCAGATTACGTATGTTAACGTAAACGAAACGTAAACGTGAATGTATGTAAATCCGAAACTCGGAAAAACGTCATTAACTATTAATGGTGTTACACAAGAGTGATTGAGAAAGTTGATCCCGAAACGTTAGTGGGGACAGGAGTGAAATAAAATTAATGTTAGTTCTCGGTTGGTGGTTGTAAATTGTAATGTCATTGTATGTCTCTCCTACTACCAACATCGATTTGTTAAACGAGGTGTTAGTGAGTTTGTTACCTACTTAAAGTGGAAACGTTTTAAAAAGGCGTCCTAAAGTCGCGCCTTGAAACGGGATGAAACGCTTTTGGTGTCGACGGTAAATTATGTAGGTATTCCCTAAAAATCGTATGCCTACTGTAAAAGTCTATGAATCTAATTTGTATGTTAGTATATTTAGGTCATCTGCTGCGGTAAATGTTAATAATTTAGCGATACCAGAGGCATTATACGGACCCCACAGTGCACTTTATTTTTAATTTACAATGCTGGTAAATTTTCTCAGTAATTCGTATTCTAATTGCTCATAAAGAGACACAATATATGCCAGACAAACAAAAGGTATCAGTGCAATGAATACCCGAACCACGTAAGTCATTAAAGAGTAATGGAGTTGTACAAGAGTGATTGAGAAAGTGAATTTAAATTCTTCAGTAGACGAACACTCTTTTCAGATGTTACGTAATTCGCGAACTTTGCGACAAGTTTACGACTTTACATGTGAGATAATGGCATCTACGTCAGAGTGATAATTATGCGGTGTATTTACATAATTAAGGCTTACAAGTTGCTACGTACAAGGTTCTGGATTCGAAGTTGATAGGAAAGATACTATAAGGAAATACTTGATAGATTTCTCCATGTTTTTCTTAATCGAAGTGCGTGTGTTCACACGAGATTCCGAAGACATCGTGGATAGTCATAAAAAGATGATTAGGTTTATAATAGAAATGGTCTTAAAGAAACTCTACATGCCTACGTGGCTGTATAATCGATATTCATTTGTTTGTGTGCTTCTGTAACCACTATTTAAGAAAGTCAGAAATAAGAAAACGTGAAAACATAAATGCATTTTTTTTTCTTTCGCCTATGTTATGACATTTTCTAGACCTCTTACAAATTTCACCGGACTAAGGTAACAAGTTGAAATATGATATAGACCTATCTATTGCAATGAGTAACTGAAGGCTCAAGCTATTTGTGTATCGATATTTGCATTGTAACTTCACTATTTACAGTGAATTGCTAGTTGCTCTATTATAGACATTGGTGAAAGTATTCGATCAAGAAAAGTATTGTACGATTAAATTGAGTAGGTATTTGAGACGGTGTGATTACCTAAATGTAAATAAATAAACTGAATCTTGCCAACGATTTTACTTAATTTGAGCTGTTAAGATCGCGTCAAAATGAGGTCAGTGTTTTTGCGTATTGCTCAGGGAAGGAAGAAATGGAAAAAATATTTGATTTACGAACAGTCCCTAAGGATGTATCCGTGACGTGAATTTTACATCTGTCCCTAATGCTTTTTGAATTTTTAACCTTCAAAATACTACATTCACAGCTGAGCGTCCCTATTACATTGTAGATACGTTTCGAGGGATTGATTCCTAAGATCCGAGATAAAAACTGCATAAGGGTATACTTTACGTATAAGATGTGTGAGAAATACATTATATTAAGTAAATAAAACAAAACTAACGCTACCATGCGGTGGGACCACAAATAGTTGCAACGGATAGACTAGATCTAACGAACGACTAGACTAGATAGCCATAGATATGTTAGCTATGTGTATCAAAAGAGTCTATAGTTTGACATGATGAGTTATGGTCTAATCTCGGTCGCATGTTTTCTAGTAAGACTAAAAGAGTAGACTATTATTGACGTTAACGAGAGATATCTATTGTAACGTGAGTTTTGTCCGTTCACAAACTACATTTGTTATTTGAACTGTTTGTACAAATAAAAGCTATGTACCCGATAAAATTTTGCTGCGAAAAAAAAGATGTAGAGATTAGAAATCAGTCTGCTATTGATTTGCTTTCAATTGGCCCATATAATAGTTGAGTGTGTGTGTTATGAAACGAAAGTTTTGGCTAGTTAATAATGCTCCTAACAAGTGTATTTGACTGATACCGTTGAGTTATCTGAAGAGATATCTTAGTTATCTTGATAAACGTTTGAGGAAATATAAGATGTAAGACGAAAATGTTACCAATAAACCTATAGATACTCGTACGACATCTTTTGTATTACTCACATACAGACAGTCGTATATTTATGAGGAAATCACTGAGATTATTATAGGATTTCATATTACCTTTAACAATAAGTGACCATGAATTATGCACCCTGTGTGTTGAAAAAAAAAACTAAGTCGAATAGAGTAATGTTTTGATTGATTAATCGATACTTTATATTAGACATTTAAAAAACGAAATAAATCTTTAGTTTCAACGCTTCGTTGCTAGATATAAAACATAATTAAAGGTCCAAAAAAGCTTGTAAAAACGAATCCAGTGATGAGTACATTTAGCTAAATGTCAAGACCAAAAAAGTAAATAATGTTCTTTGTACACAAACGTCACTTGCGGATCTAGGTAGATCTGATAAACAGTGCCTACTTACAAATTTTAATGAACTAGATAAAATAAGAAGATAATTCAACGAACAAAATGTAAAGAGGTCACGTTTAGTACAAATGATCTAATTGTTTTTAAATCTGTCGTATTATAGTTTAGATGAAGTTCCTTATTCAAAACTCCTATAGTTCTATTATTAATCAATGAATATTTTTCTTATATAATAAAATCTACAATCCTTGTTATGCGTAATGACACAAAAAACAAATACGTAGTAGAGTCAGGTGTTAAAAAAATCTTGCTCACTGAGTTACCAATTACTATGTTAGACCTACGAGTATATCTATTTATAATCTATAATAGCTTAAACAGTTTTAATCGAAGTTTTTTTAAATCAATGGTTTGTTATCTGTCTATTTATAATAATCTTTAATTGTTCTAATAGCTTATAAATAGTTTTATTTATTCACTAAATCTATAGGTAATATTGTTTACGAGTACAACTAACATTTTTACCCCAATAAGAAACATCTTAGATAGCATTCAGTAACAAAAGCGTTTCGACAAAGGTTCGTTACTCCATTGTTTCCATTTACAGCCAAGTAATCTACTACCGAAGTCCCTTTGATGCCGGTAATTGCCACGGATAATCCGGATTTAATCAAACGTGAGATGTATCTTAATCAAATAATATCAAATCTTTTCCCAGACATTCATTATAAATCAATAATTTATTACAGATAAATAAGCACATAAGCAGATTTCTTTTTAATTAAGATACGCTTATATTTGAGCTGATATTTTGTTCCAATAAAATCTCTTGAAGTTGAAATTGTTTCGAATAATAACTTAATATTGTATACGAAATTATTACCTTGCATAATTATATAGTTAACGATTTTAACATTGTAAATAGATAACATACAACTTGCTTAAAACTCGCTTTCAGATAATGTTAACAATTATGTGAACACAAATAACAATGTGAAGCGATCGTGCTGAAAATATCTAGAACGAACGTAATTATTGTGATCTTTATATACTGTCACACATATACTTGACACTGCATTAAGCAACAATAACTTCATGCGAAAAAAGTTTTGATTAAAATTATATCAGATAATTAAATTATATTGGAAATCGTTTGAACGACCGTTGTAATAATTCAGCTATAACTAAAAATAAGTAAAAATTTAAATTAAATAAATAAGTTACCTTCATCATAATCCTGTTTTATCACTGAACTGTTCCACTTTTAAATTCAAAAAAAGATCACTGTCACTCGCGTCAAGTAATGTAACGGTTGGTACTGTCGCGGGTTATGTGTAGGAGGCTGTCGCGCGGCGGCGGGTCTGGTAGGTTGCGCGGAGTTGCGCGCGCGCATCACGTGCACAGTGGCGCTGGCGTGCCGGCTCAGTGCGGCGGACAGACGAACTAACGGCTCTTTCACGCTTCACCGGACACCATCAATGATTCAATGAGGAAATGTATCTGTCTCTTTTAAATTCATGCCACTGTTAAGTTGTTTACTTTATCTTTACAGTTATTACTGCTGGTACCAAACCAATGTAGGTTTTGATATCTGTAAACTCTATAGAAAGTGAATGTTAGCCTTATCGCTTTTGGTTTACGTATTATATTAAATATATTTATCTGTTTGTTATTGGTAAATTGTCGTGCAGTTTAAATTAGCAGCTTGGGTTAAATTAGGTACCTTACTGCAATATAACAAATATTTGACTGCAAGTTTATGACAAGTGCTGTAAAATGTCAAAACAACCTGCAACACCGGCCTGTAGCTTTTATAGTTAGTTTTGTAAGGATACTGTTTGTGTAATATCATCTATAAATTAAATAGTCAAATTGAGAACTTAAATAAATAAGGAAGAGCAAACAGCCCGCATTCAGTACATCGTGTTTAAATAAATTGTTAAGTACAAATACCCAATTTGTTTACTATATCATGTTTTTAATTGATTAATGTTTACACCAATCAAAAGGCTTACAATTTAATTCATATCGAATAAACCATTGAATAAATATACTCAGGTGTTTGTTAAGGTAGTCTATAAAAAGTTTGAGCTTAATTAATCTGATTTGCTATAACTTTAGTTCATGTTATTAACAGAGGTTAATATTCTGGCCCTGAAGATTAATTGCTGATAAACTTGCCGATATGATTTCAATCCGGATTAAGACTTGCAAGTCGAATAGCTATGGATTTGTTTATAAGATTTGTTAATTAAAAACCACCAACCTGAAATCGATTTAGAAATTGTTGAAATGTTATTATTGTCTTTCGTTACAATAGTGCATAAACCAGAAATTGCTGTTTTAGTATCACAGCTAGTAATTCTATTACAAGTGTTGCTATTAGGTATTCATCTCTGCCAAGAATTGTCATGTTGTCTGTCTGTAAATCACGTTGATCACGAGCGGTAATATTCCATTCATGAAATAACCATTGAAACTACAAAGGTGGCATGGCATTTTGTTTTACAATGGACATTCAAAACGTCTTGCTGTGTGCTAACCAAAAGGAAAAGAAATCTTAATTAGACAGATGGTTCATTAGGAGTTATATAACATTACGTGCGCGTTGACAAATATGCTTTTCACATTAGTATTGTCTATAGTCACGATATGACAGTGCATTTCGTTTACTTGAATGATTTACTGTGCTCGGTGAAAATAGTTATTTTCACTGCGTTCAGCTGTCTTCGATGTAGTTAATGACGAGACTAGATGCTTCTGAAGCGCACAAAAAGTATTAACAGTTAAAATTACTATTGAAATTAATTAATATGACAATGCAGGCAATTTAGAGATAGGTTAAAGAATTTTTCTAACCCTGAGTAGAATCACTGAATAAAATGTTATAGTTAATTTATTGGTTAGTAATAGTCTCGCGGTATAGACTACAAAGAAATGCACTAACGAAGCTGAAAGAGACTTTTTTGTAAACCCTTTTTTGAATACTAATGGCGTTCCGGGAATATACGATCTACGTGGCTAAAAGAATCCTGAAAATAAAAGTTCAAGCCGTATTTTTGTACCCGCCAATTGTGGATAGGAATACAATATTCAAAATATATCTAAAGAAGCTTTGAGTCATAGCTTTGAATCCATACAGTATAAAGAACTCAGTGAAGTACTAAAAACATAATATACGAGTACAGTTGATTGCTCTTATAAAATACGTGTGAAACGTTCCGTTTGCCCGAATTTTCGCTACAGCGTTGAGCCACTAGGGAATTGATTTTAAGAGCGATTTGCTATAAACTTTTCGTTATTTATACACGTTTGCAGTTTCTGGCTAACAGTTTTATGTATAGGTGTATTAATAAACGCTTCTCAGATTAGGTGAATAAAGTGTGCGTGAAATATTTTTCTACTATTACTAATACAGTTTGGTTTTACTTGTATGATGGAGTATTTAAATTCTATAAAATTTTACGCAAGTAAGTTTGTGTCATCTGTATGTGACTATTGAAAATTTTCCCTTACAATATAAAAGGCTCCTAAAACTTCATACTCAATATTCCAATTTCCATCATTCCGCAATGTTCACTTCACTTTTCTAGAAATAAATTATTAGAGATAGCATGACTTTTTTTTGCAGATTAAACATTTTTCTTTTCTTTGAATTTAACGCGAGATGAGCTAATAGATTCAAAGGTCGACTGAGATTACGTCACGCCTTTAAATGTATTATCTTTTATCCTTGCTAAATTAAGGCCGTAATCAAGACAATATTTGTACAAATCTTCGGGGCTTATTACTAAGTCTGCAAGTATTAAACATTATTAAAATACTGCCCGTCGGTGACAATGCTACGAACTTATGCAATTAATAAAAATCTTTAGTAGTAGTTATAACATAGAAATTATATGGGTGATTTTTTTTTAAATCGAATGAGCAGTTACGAAGGTAACCTCCTACATAAAAATCAAACTTTTAGTACAAAATTAAACCATATTCCATAGTTCTGAGATAAGTCTCACAATTAGTTTCACGGCAATGCAGAAGAAACTTAATTGCAGCTTTTCTGTAAGAGTAACTACGGCGGTGTACAAATTTTTTATTCGCAATTTTACAATTTTGCAGCATTTTATAGTGAAAATATTTTTGCTAGCGATAATTTCTTGTTGCTATTATTCAATAAATGTTAGTGTTTTCAAGAAATGCTTCATTATTTTGTCAATATAGCTGTCTAGTTATAAGAGGAAACTTAACGTGGAAGATTCGACTCTTACATGTTTAAGAATAATGCATTCACGTACGAGTTTATTATAGCATAGTTAAGGTTGACATGGTGAAGAAGTGCAGTACACCAAATGTTATGTGTACAAACATAATTTACTTTACTTACTTTTACTTTGTGTTTAGAACACAGACACGATTAGCGTTTAAAGTTAAAAAACCTCATTAGTTTCAATATGACATGGTGTACATACCATCCCATACTAATTGGATGTAAACAAATTCTTGTTAGCTATACGTAGTTAGATATCCTAAAGTTTTTATGATAAGAAATCTCAGGAAGAGACAATTGTTTGCCGAGTGACTGTCAGCTATTATCTCTCTGAAGGACGTCACTGGCGCGAGAAATAAGCTTAGACAATGAGCAGTTAGTAATTAATTTACGAGTCTTTTCAATGACAAGGCCGTGGTATCTAGTGAGGGAAATTGTGTGACATAATTGTGTTGATAAATGTACTCGTATACCGCATACGCGTACCATAATATTTACGTCTACAATTCCTCGTGGTCAAACTGATATCTTTCAAATTAATGTCTGTTTAGTTTGTCTTCTCATACATTAATTAATTCTTTATTTTTTATTGGTTTTTTATTTTTTTTGGGCCTATATATAGTCTGTGAACTGACAAACGCACGAATAAAAGGTTCTCTTATTTTCTTATTGTTAGATATTTTTCAATTTTAAAACATGACTATCACAGAAGGTTCTTTAAAAAGTGTTCAATATTTCATGGATATGTTAGTAACTACACTATAGCGATTCTTGGAGTCAATCTTTCAGTAAATGAACCAATAATTTTAAAACAATGGACCGTTATATTTATTGGAAAACACAATTACCTATGTACTCGTAAATTATTTGCGGTACTATTATTTCAAACGAAGTGGTTCAATTAAATCCGTGATTTAATAAGAATACACTCATTCAAGTTTGAAAACTCGATAACTGAAGCCACTTACCCGATGAATGTTTTAATTACATCCGCATAAAACTTTTATTCTTTATTTACAGTCGCTTTCGTATTGCGGATGAAAGGCGTATTCAGTATTCACTATATTTATAAAGAAGATGAGTGCTCCATTAAAAGGGGTATTTTAAGGGCTTATTTAAGTTTGAAGGGTTACTATTTTCTGTTCCCAAAACTAAATTTTAATGTAAACGTCCAAGACTTTGTTTCGTTGCCTTAGTCGCAATTAGAAGTCTTCAGCTATTGTAAAGAAAATTTGTGATCCGATAGTAATTATGATAATTACCTATGATATTCCGTATTTATTTATTTGGGCGATCACTAATATTATAGATATATATTATGATATCCATTAATCTGAGAACGTTGACATTATTAAGATGTAAATAAACAAAGTGTATTGAATAATTAAATGATAATAAAACCGACTAATTAACTGTGAAACGTTTGCTTATGAAAATACCGTAAAAAGTATGGTACGTGACCAAATCGCGTGTTTTGGGTGACCAGCGTGGATTTAATAGAGTATATTAAAATCTTTATTACTTTTACGATGCATATCTTGATAAAGTATGTAAAGCACAATAAAAGTTTGGAAATTAAAGTTATAACCAACATTTTTAATGAAAAGCATCACTGGACCTTCAATTATTTTTCTGTCAATATATAGAGTTTTGTGTAATAAGTATAATTATAAATAATTTGGCGCACGGTAGTGCCACGCCAAGACGAACCAAGCAAGTAAACGAAACGGCCAAGGCACATATTTTAGCTATACACCGTATTGTTTGTAACGTTAGAAAATTTTCTCTGCATGAGATACGAAAAACTTTTTTGACAGTGCGACTCATATTCTCGTCTTGGTAACATTTTACATGAAAATGTTTTGAGTATGATCGTTATATTCGTAAAGTGGAAGTTGAAGGGCCAATCAGCTTAACACAAAAGATTATCCCTGTGTAACAAGCATCATAATAACGAGATACTTTCCCCTTGTTATTCCTTTCAAGTAGGTAGGTTACCCTTTCAGTTTGTAGTGAATAAATAAATGGCTTTATACCTTTATTTCTATTTTATTTTACCATTTCTGTTTCTATTTGCTGAAGTATAAAGTTAATTTTCTTCTTTAAATATTCAATAGATGCTTCGTTCGGTACAAGAAAAAACTATTAGTTTTAAGGACGTATATAAAAATCTTATTGTTTATTAGGCGTAGATAATATTATGACTCATGCACTTAAGGAAGTAGGTACTGACATTACATTTTGTGATACGATTACATAGAGCTATCATGTAGAAAGGCATTCCCTAGTTATGGTATAATTCTCGGTGTCGCCAAGTAGGTTACGGGGTTCAGGAGAGGTCAAACTGTCTTATTTTTGCCAAGTTTCTCTTATAAATGTATTGCAATTGAACGGACTTTGACCTTAGGTTAATCTTAAAAATAACCGCAATCGATAGGTCACATTTATTGCTCGCAAAGTTCTTCTATAAGTTATAGTACTGGTTCCGTCGCCAAGTTGATGCGTATAAAGTGTCTCATTATTACCAAGTTCATTCAAAGACGGTGCAGTTTAAAAGACCTTATTTCATTGGTAAAATAATGTTACATCGGCTGTGTAAAGAATATGATTACCTAAATTGTTTTAAATTTATTGCTGTCGTATCTAAATTAAAACCTTTTACCGCTTCAAAAATCTGTATATAGCTTCAAATAACATTGTTTTTAACATGATATAAAGACGAATTTGAAAGACATTACTTTATGAATTCTAAAAATTCAACTAAACTTTTTGCACTCAATACAGATAACTAAAATGATTCATCATCAATAATAAGATGAAACCATATAAAATTATACTAGCCTACTAATATCTACCGATACCTACATAGGCATTAGCTTGATGTAAATTTAATTGAGTAAACAGCGGGGCGTTACTGCGGTTATACACACTGCATGCGGGTTGGACTGAAATCTACACTTTGTTAACTATTGAACTCTAACCCTACATAGTACTGTTTAAATATCACCGCAAAACTATAATTTCCGCAAGCAAAGCTGCGGGCATCAGCTCGTAATAAATAAAAGATTATTGTACCTATATTTGTTGTTGACGTAATAATGAGAAACAATTGGTTTAGCTGTAGCACGCATTCGTTTTAATATTATATGCAACGTACCTACATTATATTGTAACATGGTATATATGGTAGAAAGATTGAAGACTCTGTTTTATATACCACTCACAAATTAAATCTCTTTATAATGAGAAGTTGAAAAAGGCAGCTTCATTGATTGCGAGTTTCCGTAAAAATTTAATCTGCTTTAATATTACAATGCTTGTTTTTATAATTGGTAGATTGAATAGGAAGTAGTGTTATACACCCACTAAGTAACGCTATCGTTTTCCTTAAAAGACAAACTTTAATACCCTTTTGAACAAGATTTACAACGAGACAAAGCCCGATTAGTAGCAATAATCACAGACAGACGCTGGATACAACTCGGTTCTGATTGATCTAATCTGAATGAGATGGCGTCGACGTCGATTTATCACGGATTAAGTGATTCAACTGTCGGCGTCTCGTCTGTCCCAGGAGTTGATTAAATTTTGTTGATGCAAGTTATATGTCCCACAGACAATGATATGTTGTAGAGGACTGGTTTGGGAATATGTTTGTGTCTGTTTGTTTGCTTGTTACGTTTTCACCACTATGGTGCGTTTTTGTTCCTACGGTGTCTTGTTAGTAACATTGAATTCTATTCTATACATAATACCTTAAGAAATGAAAGGAAATCTTATACATAGGTACTTTAGACATAACAATGACGAAATCGGAAAGAATACATCTTTTTAAGAGTACAGAGAAGAAATTAAGGTGCCTTTTAGCCAAAAAGGCTTACCATCAGTTGAGTCAGGGTTATATGGTCATTGGTAGGTATATGTAGTACCTTTGTTATGATTTGTTTTTTATTTTCTCTCTAAATTAGGCTGCAAATGTTTGAAAATAGCCAGCCAATTTTTAGAGAAACAAGAACTTTAAATTTTTACGAACAGTTTACATCAATAGTCAGACCCTTTTTCTGTGAGGTCCCTTGCAGTGACACTTCATTATGTTAGCGAAAATAACTATGCTTGTGAGTTTGACGTTTCTCCGATAGCTGATCGTTGATAAAGAAGAAAACGAGAAAATATTTTTTTCACAAATATAAAATAGAGGTTATCTGATCTGGCGGACATTTACTGCCATTGAAACTCACTTTACATCTATATGTACTCTTACATTTACTATATTTCATTTAAATCCTAGAAATAAAACTTGTCTTGGCTGAGATTAAAGATAGTGGTATTATGTTAATCGACTCGATCGATATTCAGCTATTGAGATGACAACCGAGGTTAATAAACCTATGTTCCAAAATTCCCAAAGTAAATGTTTGTCGTTTCGTGCAGACACAATTAATAACGCTACGTACATATTCTTCATAAAATTGTTTGGCTTCGACGCGACAATAAT
>LGAG01000591.1:1201361-1248025 GCA_001278395.1 Lerema accius
TGGTGGATTTAAAGCCATCCATTGAAACAGCCATGTCATCCTGAAGGTTAAATCGGATAAATCTCTTGTAATAACGGGCTGTTACGTAGGAGATGGCATGTTATTATCAAGATTCATGTTACCTAATATCGTGACCGGATATTATGAAATTGGTAGTTGTGAAGAAACATGTCAAGTGTGGAGTTGCTCAGGAAAATAGTGTAATGTTCCAAATGTTTTCTTCATTTATAAGAATTTCGGATTATTTGTTATGTGACACTTGGTAAGTCTTTTCGTTAATAAAATTAATAATAAATAGGAAAGATACATACCTATATATGCCTATTGCTGCTATTGAAGGAGCAAGATCCTATCCTATATTATACTCGCATTTATCGAACTAAGCTGGTTACCTAGTATAAAATGATACATTAATACATGTTTGTTTGGAGGCGGAAAATATCGAAAGACATTTATTAAGTAGTTGCTGTAAACTAACTTTTATGATTTTCTAAAATGGACTACATTTTGTAAAGTTTAGTAATACACACTTGGCCATGACCTTAATTGCTCAATTGCTCGCGAAGAAACATTAATTGGCAACAAGATTCTATGTTGTTATAAATTTTTAGTACCATATTAAAGTACTCTTACAATAAATAATACAATTTACGAATTCAGGACTGCTTTTTTATTTTACTTCGCACATTTATTTTAATTATTATTATCCGATAAGATGATTGTATCTTTGACGTCTTATAACGCAGACCTATTCAATTCAAGGTTTATGTCTTCATTTTAATTGGACACAATAAATATAAATAATTAACTGTTTATGGGCTATATAATATCTTAAGTCCTTTTTTTTGTAATTCACATTTTGGGGGCATTGAAAAAACAACTATTTTACAGTGTACGGATAGTGTTATACTGTTTTGAGTGCAATTAAAAAAATTGCAAACCTAAATTTCATTCCTCATTTTAGGTCTATGAGTATAATGTTTATATTACTTTAAACGTGTCCACTGAATAATTAACTAAATGTGCCTTATGCTAGTTTCCTCCGGTATACAGTTAAAATAAATGTAAGTGGTATATCAAATTATACCCAATAGTTAATAGGATTTCTTATTAGTCAAAAAGAAAGTGATTCTACTCTTATCAACTATTCCTTTGGAACCTAAATAATAATAAAGATCAAATCAAAAATACTGTGAAGCTTACAACCCATCCACATTTAGGTATATAATATAGGTCAATAAGTACCACTGAAATTAACCTACCTATATGAAAATCCAGACATCTTCATTACAACGTATTGGCTACATTGTTATTCTTTCACGAACAAAGTTTATCATTTACATGACACGGGTTGGCTTCGTTAGAGGATATTGGAAACTCCTCAAGCCAATAACAAGTTAAATGAGATTTCTGTAAGCATATGTCACATGCAAACTTGTAGCTAATAATCTAGAGCGGAATCAGTTGCTTAACTGAAATCGTTTTGATTGCGACTGTTGCGAGGAGGTTAATTAATGTATCAACTACATTTGACGTACACATTATATACGAGTATCTTATGGCAATTTCAAGCATTAAAACTTTACTATATTGGGTGTATTTGTGTTATGTTCTATGGCTTTCTATGCGCTACTGTCATTCAAATGTTATATTGTGAATGTTAATTGCATCGGGATATAATGCGAAAGTTCGAGAATAAATCTTTTTTATTTAAGGACTTTAAATTAAAACTAGAAAACCGGATGATGTTGACAATAGGCGTAGTTATAGTTTGGTTATAATCCTTGAAGTATTTTGATTTCATTACCTACTAGGTCCAATGGTGGTTAAACCTACTTGTATTATTTAAAGACAGCATAAAATATATGTGTTGCTTAATTTTCTAATCAATCAAAGTAAGGGAATGACTGGTTGGAAAAACAAAACAATTACTTAAAATTACCTCGTCAAATAAATGTTCAGATTTATGAAAAGACATCTGTAACCGTCGCGTCGTTACCTTGTTTACAAGCTGCCAGTCTTAAGATTTTTCTGTAATATCAAGATTTATTGCAGTATTGTTTTTTTACTCTGACATAAATCTCATTTATAAGCGTAAACTGCTTCGTTATTTCAGAGAAATAGAGATAAAGATAAATATAAGTTCATTACGAGTAAAATTATAAATGTAAAAATAAAATAGTAGTATTTTTTTTCAATACTTGTTACTTGGAGAATGTCATTGGACTCGCGCAGTCAGGTTTATTTTATTAGCCGCTTTTCTATTTTCGCGTTTAAATAAATACTGTAGCGTGTTAACCGTAGCTGAAAGAATCGTGTCTGCATGAGCCTTTACCCGATTTGAGGTTAGAATTTTTCATGAGTCCAACAAACCTGGATCACATTTCACGTAACCACAGCTGTAGTTGCCAACTTAATTTCCTCAAAACCGTAGCATTTTCCGCAACTTAGGGTTACTTTAATATTAAATTAGTAAATTCAATGATACTGAACAGGTATATGAAGGAGAAATCCTATTGCAATGGGCAGGTTCGCTCGGTTCTGGCGCTCGCCCAGGTTTAAAAATAATGTAGAAGTTTATACGAATTTGTTTCAAAAATTCCCAACTCTATGTTGAGATGTCAGCTGTCTTGCGATACCGAGTATATATTCGCTTCAGCTCGATATTTTTGTTTTGTATTTATAAGATTTTGTTTATAAAAACTCAACAGTTTCTTACTTTAGCGTGTAACAATGATATTATTAACATTGGTATATAAATTATACATTGGTTTTATTAGTTTCGTTAAGTATAATTTTTAGATACTATTTGGTCTTAGATGACTATCATATTGTATGTCAGGCAGACTAAATTATACAAATGTATTGCATTTATTATACGGATACTATCCGGATGTTTAGTAGATATGATTTGCTTTAAGATTAGTAAAAGTTTCGGAAGACCTCGTCCGTTCGACATTATAATTTTCGTCAGTGAAGTTATGAAGAAATTTCACGTTGAAACTATTTAACTATGGATCAACTTTCTGAGGAATTCTCAACTCCTTGGAATATTTTAACCGTAAACTGTACCGAATATAAACGATGTATTTTGGGATGCATTACTATCCACCTTAATATATAAAATCATTACGTACGTGTATTTGTCACTGAACTTCTAATAAATGACTAACCCAATTATAAAGGATCTAATGAATTAATACTGATTCCAAGTAGCGAATTCAGACTTGTTAAGCTGATTAAAATAAAGCAAAGTTATTTGGGAAAAGCTGCGAATTTTTTGACAGCATTTCTGTTAGTCATGGGTAAAACAAACAGTTGTTGTAAGTCCCAGACGACTTTCAAACTAACTTTGGTTTTGACCCCCAAGGGATTGTAGGAGATTAACGCGCCCTTCAGAAAAGTTACTTATTTAATCCAACACCATTAATTTGTTTAGTAAAACCAGCAATCGGTAAAAAAAAAGTTAAAACCTGATTACTGAAAAACCATGCTTTAAAAAGTTTCAAACACAATCTAACTCACGAGGAATAAATTAACAGTATAATGGTTTTTATTAATCCCCTTAACTTCATACCGAAGTATGTCTTCACATCGATTCCCACTTAATAGGTTCGGTTTAGTAAGAGCGATTTCATCAACTAGAGGCTTTGAGTCAAAGCACTCTATGAAACCGCTATCGCATGATTAATGGTACAACTTGTGTCATAAACGACGTTGGATGCCGTCTTTAATTGCTAACGTTCTGTGAACTACCACTTGTGTTAATTTGATGGTATTTAGCAACTATGCATAGGTGTTATGTATTTCAGTGTTCAAATGTGTATTGCGTTGAAGGCAATTTATTTGTAGGCTTATTAATATTACAATACTTTTAAGTACTGAGTTTATAATACGTTTAAGTACTAAAGTCAATTTAAAATTCAAAATATTTACACATTATATTTTATTTATAACGGCTCACTTAACGAACGTCAAAAGTTTAACAATACAAAATTCATCTATACAACAAATAAAATTGAATTCTGTTTGTAATATTAAAATAGCCGCTTTTTACTAAATGCATACTTATTACGTACACATACCAAAATAACATTTTTTTTTATTTTCGTCTGTCTGTTTTTGTCTGTCTGTTTGATAATCTCTGAAATGTCTGAACCGATTTTGACGGGACTTTTACTGGCGGATAGCTGATGTAGTAAGGAGTAACTTAGGCTATTTTTTACCTTCGTTCCAGCATAGGTTTACCGAAGCGAAGCGAGGGTGGGTCCACTAGTTATCAATAAAATATTAAACTAGTTTGTAGAGCGTACCAGAGAAATGGATTCCCCTCTTATTTATGTAGGTATTCGGTTAAAAGGCAAGTCGGCGGTGAAAGAGACTTTGCAAGACCTGCAATAACGATAGTAAATAACAATGGAACATACAGAAAATAGTTGCTTAATTGAGAATTAACTGCTTTGCCGTAAAATATTCTATGCCTTCGTCTTTAGTACTCCACGAGGTTGTTAACTGAAATTTCTGCAGTTTACTGACTGCAGTTAATTGCATTACATGCTATAAAACTTAGCGAAATTGATAGCGATTTTACAAATGTGTTTTTGCTACAGGAATGCTAATAAAATTGTCATATACCAACATTTATGATGATGCGAGAAAGCTTCCTTATAACTTTTGAAGTTTAATTTGAGGAAATTTAAACTACGAACGCAAGTAGATAGGTACATAATTCCTATTGAAGTCACAATAGATATAAATCCAATATACTTCATAAGTTATTATCTCTCAAACCATTTGGGTAGTACAGTATGCCAATGAAATGGACATACAAACATACATACATGCTCTCGCAAAACATTACCCTATTAGCGCAGTCGAGCAAAAATAACCACGTGCTATTTCATGTTAAGTCCACGTCATTTCAGTAACAATGGTCCGTCGTTTGCATGTTGAAGTGATTCCTACCCGTCCCATATAACGAAATATATGCTTATTACCATACTTATGTATCAAATAGTATCAATTGTCTGTATGCGTGACCCCGTAATGTTTGGGAAAGGTCATGGACGAACAAACGTCGAATCATGTTTACCTGCAACAAAAAAGTAAAGTAATTAGTGATGGTCAAGGTTGTTCAGACCTTTTGGTTCTGGTAATCAACTAAGTTTCTGACATACAGTTGTATTAATGGGATGCTTAAGTCGAAAACGTCATCGCAGAGTAAGGCAATAAATGAAGAATTATGGTTTTTCTTAATGATAGGTCTTGGTGATTGAATTATATAAAGTCTAGCTTTAATAGATGAAAATTATTCTGCCTTGGGCACTAAACCGTGCCCTTGTAGAAACAAAAAGAAAACATGTTATTGAATTTTCTCATAGCACACTGAACGTACCTACTTAGAATATATAAAGTTTGTAATTAAGTAATTACAGTTTGTCGATTCTTGTTCTAATATAATATACGCAATCACTAAGTTGCCACCCTTATTTCAGGCGTTGTAATCTTGCTGCATTACTTAAAACAATCCCTCAAACGGAAATAATATTCACTTAACGTTAGTATTCGTCGTCTTGGGCTAATAAGCCGCTTTTTATTCGCAGTAATTTTCAGTTTCAACGTCACTAGTCTCTGCCACTTGGGCCTCATTAGTTCCAATCCCTCTAATGCGAAAACAACTTAGGGATTCCATAAACTGTTTTGCTCCACTCCACACTGCTCCGCCTATCACAACCTTCAATTGTTTAGCGACCAGAATAAAAGGTTTATTAACTTTTCGCATTCATTTAATCATGGAATAAAGTAATAAATTTAGATACCTTCTTTAGTACATTCATAAATAAATTTAAGTACCTACTTTACGTCTTTTTATAGGCTATCTCGTAAGCTCCAATAATATATTACTACGTACAAGTAAGCTTGAGGCATTTTTCGGCTTTAGAAATAGTTCACAAATGAAAAGTTAAGTGTGTAATTTATATTCAATCTAGTGTACCTATTATATAAACCTAATCATTGAAGTCGTCATATTACTGCATGATTACATACCTAATACATAATAGCTAATACCTAATACATAGCATATAGTAATAAACCTGTTATTATGATTATTGATATGATATTCCTGTTGATATGGAAAGAAAAACTGATGAGTTTGAGATTGCGTCATAATGTTAGGGTTTTCTTATTATGATTAAAAATATAAGAAAATGTAATAATAATTCGGTAGGTATAGATTCGAATTACCAGAAGAATATTAAAAAAAATTATAATCAGGTGATCAGTTCTTCGTTTTCTTTACAAATAAATAACCCAATATAATACGAATAATGTATTACTGTACAAGTATTTGTTATACATTGAACTATAACCGAGAGTATGTTACTACTACAAGTTCTCTGAAATTCCCAATAAAACTTTGCCCTACAGCTACACAACTCAATACGCTTGAGGGTCGAAGGGTATCTAGCTGTCGCATTAAATTCACGCAATATCAAGAACATTTCGGGATGAACTTCAGACAGCTTCGCTCGTCCTGTCGATTACTAATCCATTTGCAGAATTTATGGTCTGAAGTGGACAGGTTTTATCAAGCGTAAATCTATCTGGGAGCATAAATCGTATCGATTGAGAGACTATATACCTATATTATACCTAACTTAGGTTTTGATACATACACTTGTATGAATTATTGTATTATGTCCTGCACCGTGGTCTAGTAAAAATTGCTATTACAACGGAAAGACCACGTTTAGTGTTCATGATCATACCTATACAAGACCTCTGTATATATATTTTATTAGTGTGCATAATAAAGCATTATAATAATATGTATACTATACATATCTATGTTGATAAGGATTTGTAGCTTATAACTATTGTCGCTTACAAAATTCAATGCAATAAATTCAAAGATGAAAATATTTTGATTTAAGTAGATACTCGTAATTTATAGCGCTTGAAACGTTTATAAGGTAGGTTCAAATGTATAGGAAATATAAAAGTACCTAAAGCGTAAAATGAAGGTATTGTTAGTACATTAATGCTTATGTAGTAAACCAATCAACATTAAGCCTGGTGTTAGGAGAGCATTAATTTGTCCAAACGCTGCCGATAAACCCCCGTCCTGGTTAGATGAGCCACAAATGTTCACGGGAGTTTCAAACATGTCCACTGCGATTAGCTTTACAAATCACGAATAACGCGCTTAGTAAATACGCCAACGTTAATTGTACGAGTACGTTATGATGGACAGTATTTTAACGTTAATGTATACAGGCAACGTTCATTGCTGTAATGTTTATTCGAAGAGCTAGTTTCCCAGCGGCTTTAAGGCCAATTTATATAATACAGCTTCGAATTAGCATTAGGTAACTATTGTGTTAACAAACTTTGTTGTAGACAACAATAAATGGGTAAGACTTGAGACCTTTAACTGATGAAGTTAGATAAGTATTTACTTCTGTTCCCTTAATTTCTACATGCTTAGCTTTTAAACACGTTACAGTTGCCAATTTCAATCCAAATTGAATGTACGAATTAGCCTAAATTGAATCTGTTTAGAGGGTAAGTTAAAAGTAACTTAGGTATATCTTAACTTTATGATAGTAACCATCCGGTATTAGCTATCTTATAGTCTCAAAAGCTTTGCTTAATATATAAACGAATAGGTATGTTAGTATAGGTATCAATCTGGCTAGACTGCTTTGTTCCAGGTCAATTAATTTCAGTATAAGTTGGTTGTTTTTTCTTACATGAATATGAGTGAGTTGATGAAGTTGTTTGCTTGGGTCAGACAGAAGATCTCATTATTTATTTACTCTTTACTGTGTCACAGGCCAGAGTCCATCATGCTGTTTTACGAGTTTTAGAATATAATGGAGGTCACTGACCTCTAAGTTAGGAAAATGCGAATTAGCAGATATTAGAACTTTAATAATTTAATTCAGAACTCTGGTAGTTCTTTTGCAGCTATTTCATCGTACGATGTACATACTTGTTATTGTAAAAATTTAAATAAGATTGCACACAATAGGGACCTTAATGCCTGATGGTATTTTCCACGAGTCAACCTTAAACGATGAATAACAGTTGCAGACAGCGTAAAGAATCGATAACGTTTAATACAGTTATTGCATTAGTTAAGCAAGTTAAAATAATTGTATGAATGTAGAGGCTAATTTTATGGCACAAACATTTGAAGCTCAATACAAAATGTATGTTGATAATTTAATCAATATTCCTGGAAACATATTTCGAGAATATACACCATAACGGTTATGAATTGGAAGCATAATATAATATCAGAGCGTATATGAATTTTGGTACGAGGCATTAATGATCGTCGGAAACCACAAAGTAATTCCGGGTTTCTGTTTGAACTGAAAGGCCCTTATGTTTGCTATATAAATACAAATAAGTGATTCTATAGAAGATAAATGGATGAATGTTGTGCAACATCGTATATCATGTAGTGGTATTCTCGGAACGCAGTGGAAAAGCGTTAGGGGTTAGTACATAGTAAAGTTATACATATTGTTGGAACTTTAATTAGTGATAATAATGTTGTGTATTTCAAATAATAGTTACCAATGATGAAGGGTCAAAGACAGTGGGAACCTATTTCCTCTTTAAATAATAGTTTTCTTATTAGTCCTAACATCTTATCGACATCTTACTTTAAGATTTTATCGAATCTCTGAAAACGTATTATGGACTTGATGAAATGGGGACTGAAACCTGAATAATGAGATGATAGAACTGATGATAGTAATGCTTATTGTAAGCCCTAAAAGCGTTATGTTATTTAATGATAAACTGTAAGTAACACTATAAATAATCTTATATTGTTGTTAGAAATAGCTATAATAATGTCCTAAATGAAAAGACAATACATTACGAGGAAGAAAAATGATGCAAAAAGTAAAATAAGAAAGCAATACGCTTTATTACCCAGACAGCGAATTTTTCTAGCACATTCCGGAAACTGGATTAACGAAGATAAATGTATAGGAAAACCGGAACAAAACTCATGTTTTTATATCAAAAATTTTGCTGAAACTCTCACATAGTGCTATAAAACTTTTACAATATTTCAAGCAAGCAATCTCTTGCCGAAGAATTTGCAAAAAAAGGGATGTGGTGTGTCTGTGGGTTAAGGAAGTATAAATAAATATGAGTCAATAATTGAAAGGACAGGTTTCATTGATTACTTTCGTATAAGATATGCAATTTTAATGCCACTGCAGACAACAGAAATGACAAAAAAATATTAATAAAAAAAGATTCTTAAGTTTGAAGTTAAAATATAAAAATAATCATCAACACCCTAAGATTGGTACTACTATTTTATATTATATAAGCTTATATATTATATTATATAAGCTTAAATAACTGTCGACGTCATGTTTTATTCATATCAAGAGTTCATTAAAACACGAATATCCTTATCTTACATGTTTTATCAACGACTTTCGATTTCTGTAATATTAATAATGGATGTATGTGTATGAATTATACAAGGAGTTTTATAATTAATATTACATGAAAATTTGTATCTGTCGTCAATGATAAATTACTAAAAATATTCAACAACTTTCTGTTTACGTATTACATACAGAAAACGTGTCGTTATCGATCATGCAGAATTAAAATTTGCATTATTTTGACAAGTATGTCTGACCACCTTATTTAATTAATGTATAATGAACCAGTTGTCAGTAGTGTTAATGCAACCTTCACGATTTAAGTTCGCCAAACACTTATTATAGAGAAAAAGACAAGAAGAGGAAATTAGAAAAACGGAATATTTTTCTCCTCATTTAACGTTTCAGACATTCAGTGTTAGTATAATTTTGTATTCACGAAAAAATCTGCATACAAAATCACGCGTACGAATTTTTGACTCGCAATTCGATTGTAAATGTATATGAAAAAGTTGCGCGGTAACAGCTGTTACACAAAGTAAGATACGATTGATACTCGAATAAAATCCAATTTAGGCAACGACAATTTTATTTTTCAAGTTTATGAATGATTTGCGATTTTTCAGAACTCCAATCAGAATATCGATGTCAACTGTAAAGCTTATCCACACAGATAGCATGTTGTCGGTGGAAATATGTCGACCATAGAGGAAAAAATATATAGACTGAGACTTCAGAACAAATGAGCGTAGTAGAAAAAAACATAACGTACTTATCAAAATTTGATATAATATCAAATTTTAAATTTAATGATAACGTTCGATAAGCTGTGTTCTGTGATATACGTCTAATCGTAAAAAAATTACTAAATTTTTTGGTTCTGAAGACTCAGTCTATACATTTTTTGGTCTGAGGCGTCAACATGCGATAACCATGCAGCCATTCGAGTGACTTAGCTCTTAGGCTGATCATAGACTGCCTGCTTCAAGCCAGCGTGAAGCAATGGACTTCTACTTTAATCTGCTCGTGTTTGAGCAGTCTACTGGTAGAAGCTGCTAGCGCCGATTGCTTTATGTATTGTCGGTCTGTCTGTCTGTGATCAGCCTTAGTGGCATGAATGCCAATCCTAGTGTGATGTTTTGTGTAGGCGTTTATTTATTCGTCTAACGGCGGCTGGTTTAGATCCATTTTATTGTTGAGATATAAACGACGCTTGCAGTGGAATCTGTTTAATTTTTATTACTGATTACAAAGTTTACAAATAATCTTAGCCTTGAAAAACTTTCCGAATTCACTCCAGTAATGTATTGTCAACGTAGTAAGTAATGTAGTGTCTATTACTAAATAGTGGTGTATGTTGTCTACCTATTTTATTGTCTTGAAAAATATATTTTAAGAAAAAAAGTAAACAAGTGTACCTATATTTAACGTGTTTGGAAAGAATAATATTTTGTTACAAAATTTGTAACTGTTTGAGTTGTCGCGTTGTATTTTGTAATGTTACACCAGAAATATGTTACTTACGTGACCGAACTACGGGCACAGGGAAGCTATGAGTCACCCGTTACAAAGACAATGAGAGAAATTAATTTCGTCACATACATTCAACGTGTTGCATTGTTTATACACAATACGTGTTTGGATGCATTTTAGTTGATGATGCAGCTATCTTATCATTAGCTAATGTGGTGTGTAATTTAAATTAAATATTAGAAATTAGTTTTTATGGAGACACTATTTGGAGACACTACGTGCCCTTCTTTTGGAGTTTTCCTTTTTAGATGGCAACGCGTCAGCGATTCCTCTTTTACTGATGTCTATTGGAGGTAGTTACCATGTGGCTTATTTTAAAAAAATGCATTAGGAAATTATCATTAAAATTAAAAAAGAAAACAGTCTATTTCAGAAAAATCTTATTATTTTTAATCGTAGGGAATGGACCGAAATTTTGTGTTAGCGTTGTTTTGCCATCGTGAATTCCTTTGGGGAATCATCTACTTAGGGGCGTCTTTTGAACATTTCCCCATAAATCTCCTTTCACTTGAAACTCCATAGACTGTTTACTTCCTTATAATCCCATCCATATTCTAGTAACCTTACTAATTAATTACACTGCCAGTTAACACTGATGTTAAGGCAGTCAGTTTTGTCTTAAGACTAATAAATCGAACCCTCGATTTATTTGAAGATTGAGATCTTATCAACCCTTTAGTAACTGATAATAATTTTGTCTTATAATAAGATTCGTTGTCAACGTCATTAAGATGACTTATCTTTGCGAATAATTTTGAACAATCAATAAAAAACTCAGTCAATAAAAAAGAAAAAGCAGCAATGTAACATTGGTAAATCGTTACCAACGAAGTTTCTCAGGATGTATACGTCATAATGACATTATCATACATAAATGTCCCACAGTTGGGCTCCTCTCACAATATGAGAGATACAGGCCTTAGTACACCACGCTGGGCAAGTATTCATTAACAGCTTCATACACCATTGATAAATGTAAACTCTCAGGTATGCAGGTTTCCTAACGATGTAAATTAACAGTGGATTTACAGTTAATTTATTGGTCACCATTATTGCATGCGGTTGGCTACGATATATTGCTTCCAAGTAGCGGTAAGTGTCTGCCTTCGATAGACAATGAAATTACTCCGACAGAGTTTCTAGTGTTTAGAATTTAGATCGACATTTTTTATTTTTATAGCTCTCGAGAATTGCTTCTAGTTGATATTTGTGCTGTTAATAGCGTGGCAATTTAGAAGTATAATTTGTATAATTCATGTTCTAAGACTCAATTATTATATTATTAACATTTCGTCATTTTATCATCAATTTAAAACTAGCTGAAGTTGATAACGCGACTCAAAAAAAGAAAGGATAAGAGTAAATATTAAATGTAAGCTGCATCGCTATTTACTAAAACTTTAATCCTCACTTGTAAAAATAAAAGTATCTCTCTAAGATCTAACAGTTTAATAGGTTTTCAGCAATTACGTCTAGTACTTGAACTACAAAACGGTCTTAGATTTTCTAGAATTCTTCGCCAAGGCGGCGACAGTTTCCATCTTGTATTAATTGAATAGCTACATCAGAAAATCTTCAGTTTATTTGATCTTTTAAACGTATTAGATTTATGGGGCGTATTTTTAACTTGTAAAGTTGTAAAGCAAAATAGTGCCTGAGTTTAATTTGTTTGTTTGTTTTACTTCTAGGTGTTTAGGTTATTTTAGCTACTGTTAGTTAATAAAACAAGAAGTATAAAATAAAATCGGAATTGAATATATCTACTAAAGATGAACTTGAAAAACTTAGACATGCTATACTTAGGCCAGGAAATGGTTTCCACGACATGCGCCTTCCATTTACGATGGTCAATATACTGCGAGAAGAGATTGCTTGAAGAGAATACTAGGCGCTTTGTACAATTTAGACTGTACAATACAAACTATACACGTAATATACAAGGTTTGTTTAAAGAAATTTGATGTGTTTTGAAAATAAAATCCAATCAAAAGTTCGTTGTACATTTAAAAATGGAATCTCTAAACGAGTTGTGACAATATTTTCTGGCTTGTATTTTTTCATTCGACATTCTATCTGGTTTTTATTGTCTCATTCCATAGTGATGGGAAAATAAAACCGAGTTGCTGAATGAAGTTACAATTGTAAACTAAATTGTAAAATAAATTTGTTGGATGCAAAGCCGATTTTTTGGTACGAAAAAGTCAGTGTGATAACCATTGTTCAATAATTGTATACTGTGTAATTTGATTATACTCGGTTCACTTATGTGGTAAATTTAACGGTTATAATCAGTTTGCTCATTACTAGTGGTAATATCAGGTACGGTTCAATTGCAATTAGTGGGCATTTAATCGGAGAAACCTGAGATAGTATTCCATTTGCGTTGTGTTAAGTACGTACCTATACAAGATGTTTTAACACAACTTTGTGCATATAATTATATCTTTTATTTATGAAAACTTTTAAATCAAATGTTTTATGAAACTCAAACTCATCTAAAGCCGGGAGTGGTTTTAAAGTTCGTGAAATTCGACGGATTTTTTCTACTCTTTATAACTTGGTATTAAAAATTCGTAGAGTTTTGAATTAGTTCCTTTATATAACGTTTAAAAATTTAATTATTTGATCCTCGTGTTCCTTTGACGAATACCTAATTTTACATTATTTAATCTGAAGAAATAACATAGAATATTGTTATACATACGGATTTGAGCTCACAGATTTGTGGTTTTCTTGCGTTTGTCACGTTGCGGACAGCTGAGTGGATTATAGTCGACAGAAATAAGTGATATCAAAATCATAACTACTAAAATGTATAAACGTCATTGATATAACACAGCTTGCCAAGACTATGTTTAATAGTTTTCCCGCAATATACTCTAGTATATTCGCAATATCTATATTGATGTTGAAATTTTTTCAAAATTTGTAATTTCTAATATTGCCTTTTTTTAATTGGTCATTACTTCGCGGTATATTTGTTGTATCCTTAGTAACTTCAATTTATGTTACCGATTCGACACACATATCGCACATATCTAGGGGCAAGGCAGTGCTCTCGCCAAGTCAAGCTGTTATTGTTTTGTCAAGTCATTTGAGCTTTAGTGCATGCCATAGATTATGTATGTCTACGATTATATTATGTCTATAGTTAATACTCTTATTTACTCGACAAACATTAACCTTCTTATGGTACTGAAAAATTTTTACACGCTTTGATTCCTTTGTTATTCCCACTCACATCTCTAATCGATCATACGTCGCACAATATTGGAATGGTGTCGCCCATTCGCTCGTCATAATTGAAACCCTTTTACGTCCATCGTACATTTCACTTTTCGGTACCGTCTTTTATGAGCTTCATAAAACTATCCCTAGAACTCGCTGAATGGTTAGATTTTTGTACTTCGTTTTATGTGTTACCTTCGGATGAGAGATGTTAGTGAATGCTAGGTAGTGAGATAGGAAAGAGTGTTATACATTTCGTGGAAATACGTGAAAAATATTGCACTTTATTTTGTTGCCAAAGGTTGCGTACTTCTTAAATCTATATTGAAGGCTAATCAGTAATATTAATTGATTGAACAATAGGTAATTCGATTGAATGACTCATTAGTTTGGATTCATAATCCTGTAGTATTGGTAGTGTATTCTACTGAACAAGGAAAACAGCGCAAGGTTCCTTAAACATTAAATTGCTGGTATCAGCCAGGATAATTAATGCCAAATTATCGAAGCACGTAGGAAACTTTACTTGATAAACTATGTCGGTTTTGGAATCAACCTTCGAATATTTTAAAGTGTTGCTGTGGTAGTTTTAGATAGTAAACGTGCTTATGTTTTCTTCGTAATCGTCTACGCGTCAGGTTGGCGTGACGTCCCATAATGGAGACGTCAAAGGCTGTGGGCATTTATCATCTAGTGATATCTGTTACAAAAATAATATTACACGACAAAAAAGATAATAAAAAATACTGTTCATTATCTTTTTTTTCAGTGTAAACTTTAACGATATCTCTTACACAATTAACAGTTATCTGTGAATAAAATTTAAAGATAACGTATTTATTTAAATTTTACTACCCTACTATGCTTTTACGAGGATTAGTAAAACGTGCCTCTCAGTCGTAACAAGAGTTTTATATTCTGAAACAACAGACACTTTCACGTGTCGCCTCGTTGTAATGCCACGGACACAAATATCATACCTGGATCAAGTAATTTTGATAAACCGTGTTATCCTTTTTGACCCCTAGTCCGATGTTTGGAATTATTATTAACAAATAAATGAACACTGATAGGTACTCTTATAATGATGCCCTGTGTTACGAGTGGAATAATTTTAAACATTCGCGAACTGATAACGAACTTATTTGCCACATAGATTATTTTCTAGGCCATTGACTTATATATCGCTTAAGTAAGGACCTTATATGTTCACTAGAAATGTTTTAAGTTTATTGGTATTACATTACGAGTAACAGCTTGCCTGTCAATCGCTATATAAGTATATTTATGACACGTATTGGCATAGTATCATTGGTTACAGACCTATTCTGTGGTATCCTTATTAAAATTACATATTTCGTCTTAGAAATTAATAGCTCACTTAATGAAAGTGTCTATGAAATTTCATTAGTAGAGAAATTGTGGGCTTTAGCGATCCTAAGCGGTATTAGGCCGTTCGATTTATTCCTACAAGTTAAACGATTCCTACATAACCTTATGCAATCTATTTCCGAACCCCAAAACTGTTGCCGCTAACGATCGGCCATCCATTTCTAACGACCGTCTTTACTTAACCTAGTCGGTAGCTTACTGCTGACTGAAAATGTAATAATTTGAGTGCATCTTTACCTAGGTATATGTTAGTAGTATGTAGATGTTACGTAGCTTCGATTCTGATACCCATAAGTCGGAAATTCCGATTAAAATTTCACCTTTACTTCTGATTTCGGTTTTGAAACTTATTAATGGTAGGTTTATTGCATAATGCATAGTAAATAGCCGAGGATTATTATATCGAATACTTTACATTTGGTAACAATAATTTAATTTAATTTGCTAACTGTTATAAGCAAAAAGGCAATTTTTATTATTATGTGTTAAACTTAATATTTTCCAAATATCAACAAGAAGTTTAAACGAATAATCTCCTTAAGTAAAACGATTCTACTCTGGATTTACTCCTGACACAGCCTCCGAATACGTCAAATCAAACCTAAAAACTCCGATTACGACTTTGGTTTCGATAAAATTACTTTCCTTATAACGCTGGTATGTAGGTTCTTTAGTATAGTAAGCCGCTTCAACGCTTAACCAGACGCGAGTGCATACTGCATAATATTATGCTTCGCTGCCGAGTGCGGTTTTGAGTGATCTTCAATAAACTATGCAGGCTCTGTGATGCCTAATTTGAATGATGCTATGTTAGTAGCTTAGAGGATTGCTCTATCTAAAACCAGCATTTTTAATCGAAGTTTCTACCGTTTTGAGTTACACTGCAGTTGAAATTGAAAACATAAACCTTTGAAATATTTTACGAAAATTACCGCAAAAGTAGTAGACGTCATAATAGGTGTCCACGCTATTTATTTATAGGTAAGTAGGCACGCTATTTATATTTATTTATTGTTACATTTTAATTAAAACGGCCACATCGCCACTTACACTAATTAAATAACTTGAAAATAAATATTCGCTAAATCTCATCACAAAACCCGATAACTTCCGTTTAGTAAAATAGTCTTAAAAGAAGGTTTATTGAAGCAAAAGAGAACAGATACACATCAAAGCTTTGACGTCAGTGATGCGTTCTAGAACCCGCATTGAAGAGATATCTAGGTAAGATTATCACCTCGAACTCTCCTTTGACACGTCGAGGAATCTATTCTTTAAGGTATTTATAAATGAATACAGGAGTTCAGTATGGAGTAGGTTTCGTTTTCTTTTTGTTAGTTTTTTGTAATGCAATGATGTAGAGTAATCAATGCTCTAAAGTTATTAATATAATAATTAAGGCACATTTGATCCTTGCAAGTTTCTTGTAATATACTGGTTTATGATTAGTTGTTTCAAATAAAAACTTTTTCGTAAAATGTTTTGAAAAATGTTTGTAAAGGACGTCAAGCATGAGAAAAAAAGCGACGACTCATTCTATAAAAAAGTTTAAAACCCATTTTCGTGAAATCCGTTCAAAATTTTTTAGTAAAAGCGACGACATGAATTCTATAAAAAGTTCAGTTTTTTGTCTAATGTAGAGTAGCCTATAAACAGTGATGTGGTCAGCAAAAGCTAATAAAATGCAGCGATGTCGCAAATTTTATCGCCGCAAAAGTTTTAATACGCATAGTTGCGACAGTTCACGCTAAGTTTGACGCTGGCGTTAACCCGCAATTTGTTACAATACGTTACAGAAACACGGGTTTTTGTCCTGCGAGGGTTAAATATTCGTAACAATACCGCGTAACATTGTTTGTTGTATATTGTTCTTGGTTCCACACTGTTTTTAATAAAAGTTGTAACGAACAAAAATGTTAACGAAGGTTTAAAAATTTTGATTAATTTAATTTCACATTCCGCTGGGTGTTTTGGTTTCGGTGTGTCGTAAAATATATCGCGGGAATTTTGTGTTGGTTTTAGCTAAGTACGACCCATTTGTTCTCACATAATAACGGATATTTTTCTCGATTAATAAAAGAAAAATATCCATTTTGACACATCTTACAACCATGTTTGAGTTTCGTCACGAATGAATCAAAATGTTTAAGCTACGAGAAGAATCTTTGTAGGAAAAAACTTTTTCCCACTACACAATGTTCTTGAATGCTTACACACTTTAAAAAAAATTTGCATCTTAGACTCAGTTCAGTTATATGAGAATCAATGTTTACGCACGTTATTAAATGGGAATAATTTAATTTTTGTTGATCAGAACTCAACGTCAACAAAAACAAACTTTGATTTGCTACTTAAAATCGTATAAAAGTATATGCATAAAAGGGTTCTAAAGCTTTCCTTCGCTGCTTTGAAAAAGAACTAAAATCTCACCAGAACATGAATAAAGCATTCGATTTTGATTTACAAATATATCCACGGTCGTAGCTCCTAGATAGCTACGTCTGCTACGACGGCAACGTAGTTTCGTAGCAGGGGCAAGGGAAATGTTTGCTACGAATTTATAAGCTTACACCGGATATTAAGAAGTTTATCGATGTTGCGCTTTTGAAATTTCGTAAAAGTTATGCCATCTTGTATCTGAGATATTGGATCAAGTTTGTTCACTAATGTTGATGACATGTTTAAATGTTTCCAATATTTTTATTTTGTTAAAATAAATCTATCATTTAATAATAATAAAATTAATATTAAAATAGTTATTATTGCTAAACAATCAATATTATTTGCGACCTTTAAATTCAACGATACCAGTACCTACCCATTAAAACATCGAATAAATAATATGTTAAAATTAACATCATGTATTAAATGTAAATTTGCTTTTTCGCTACTATTTGATTACCAACAAAATCCATCAGGGGTTTAAACTAAACTAGAAAATGTTAGTGAATGCTCACAGTTAACAATGTTGTTAGCCAGTCACATTATTCGCTGAGTAAATTCTAGCTATTATTTGAGTATCTCTAACCTGATCTAACATTTGTCTACCTTAGGATGTTACCGGAACTTTCTAGAATATACGGAAACTTAATTTTAAGTCAGAGACTACGTACACTGAATTATGTAATAGTCGTATTATACTTCGGTAATTTTATTTTAATTTGAATTTAATGCATAATATTTTATTACTTTACAATTGATTGGTTATATGGAAATATCAAACTTGTGGATATAAGAACATATAGCTGAAGAATTTAGGAACAAACTATCTTTTTAACTAGCCAATATCCTTGCTTATCCGGTGCGCCAATAAATTTCAATACGGCTGCTTAATCTTCGAAAGTAGTTCTCTTTGAAATATACGTTGCAATGCAGCGAAGTAACGATGCTTCATGAGTGTTTGTAACTGTTCTGAGGATAAGATATCATCTAATATTTGAAATTGACTCAAACTCTATGTAACTACTGCAATGAATAAAGGTTAAATGCACTTAAAATTTACCAAATTAACTGAAGGTTGTTTGAAGTTGAAGGTACTTTAAAATGTCTACAAAATTGCAGTATTTTTCACGATAATTAATTAAGTTTTATTATCCACTGAAAAATTAATTAGACTGAACTCCCAACGTGGTCGTAAATTTTCTATGTTAAAGTAAATACAGCGAAAAATTTGTTAGCGTGATGTAAAATATTTTGTACCGTGTGCACTGAATAGAGTCAGTCAGCAAGCGAATTTACGTTTGCAGTTTATCCAGCTGTGCTTTCGTCAGCTCGTTTTTCGGCTCTTAAAGCAAAATTGATGTAATAAGTGTGGGAATAGAACTTAAGATGAAAGATGTATGATTAAGCGTGAAGAGAAATAGAAGTGTGTAAGCGAGATGACGAATGAAAGAGAGGGACAGAAAGCGTAAAGGGAAGACGACTGAGACTTTGTTAAATAGCAATTAATAAGAAGGTGAAAAAAAAGTAATTACATTTCCCAAGCTATTGACATTGCATACCCGAAGTGGTAGAATGCAATGATCTCAATAATGTTACCATCTCTTATTGTAGTACTACATGCTTGCTATAAATAAATATTATTATTATTATTTATTATTCTTGTGGTTGAATGCAGTTCATTAAGTTACTCGTATCCTTAAAATCGACGCAAGTCCTTGCTAGGAGCGTTTCGCTTACATAAATATGCTCAGAAAATATTGGATTGAGTATAAAGAACTTCGCTGGTTTAACTGCAAAATATTGCTCTTTTACAAAACGTTTGAAAAACCCCTTTCCCAAAGGACTGTTGACTCTTGAAAGGTGATTCACGGGCGGTAGCGTATTTCCCGCTTTATTCGCTAGGGATATGTATCTCATTGTATATGGGTTGGCCGAGCTCCTTTGTAATACATCATCATTATAATGTATCACTGTCGGTGCGATAGGCTTCGCCTGCGTCAAGGAGTTAGGACCGAAGTCTATTACGATGAGTAGGTCTATTGCCTTTTGTGTGTGTGATTTACTAGGTACTACATTTTACCCGACTAAGGAAGGTTATGTTTTTTGAGCGTATATATGTATGGATGTAGATTTCTTTGGAACGCCCTAAAGCCTGAACAGCTTGACGGATTTCAACGTTTGTCATTGGATTTGTCTCAATTGTAAAAGTAATAGGCTGTAATTTTTAGAATAAATTATGGCAACACAATATTTTATTTTTATTATTTTATGGTTGGACACACTGTGTCGGTTGAATCTTCTCTTGTTTGTGTATGTGCAATAAAAGGCGTTAATTACTTATTAAACAGTTTTTCGTTCATTAGTTAGTACAGTAATGTTTTTGAAAATACCGCCCCAATTTTGTACAGTCGGAGTGTTTTTTTATTTCGGGCGTATCAAAGCGTATCTGGTGGGTATGATGACATTTTGTGTCAACATTTTAACTATCTATCCCCTTTTTATTTATATCGGAGAGGTAACACCGTAACAGAACTAGCAGATAGGTTTCAATTGATATGTCGCAGGAGACCACGCTTTATGTGACACTTCATTGGAGTGAAGAATAAAAACACAGTTGTGCAATAACAATAACAGAGAAAAGTTCGTTTTTGTTTTCTTTAAATTCCTATTGTAGTCAGCGTTTTCGTGTGAAATAAAGTCCCTTAGAGATTCCAAGACACAGTCATTTGTTTTTATTACTTTAATAACAAGATAACACGACTTGCAAGAAAAATATTCTAAATAGATTGAAGCCAAAAGTTTTATTTAGAAAACAGTCGAAAAAGTCATTTAGCCGATACTTGTAATTGATAATAAACAACTGTTCCCTGACGATTCACATATAAAGCGTTTAAAATTTTCCTGCTCTCAAATCGTTTATCTTTTTCGCTGCAAATACGTTTATTTTGCTATTCGGCTTAAACGAATGCTTCCAAAAATGTTGTTTGCCGTAATACGACTTTTGCTTTGATAACGTTTTCAACGACTTGAAAAGCCGATTTTGTTTTTACGCTATATTCTATTTGAAAGATATATTCAGAATTTCTGGGACACTTCAGTGTCATACAATTATATAATTTCTTTTAAAATTATCTATATCTATATCACTCTGCTATATCATTAATAAAACTGTCGAAGTTAAACTGTACATTAAAAAAATTTTAAAGTCTGTGATCACATCTTTATGTGGCGCAATGTTAGAAAAGTATTTGAAAACATTGTGACTATTTTGATTGACACCAATCAACTATTCATTCGCAAATATTTGAACTAGTAATTGATTTACGAATATAATCGGATATCGCGTGCGTACGAAAGCTAGCAATAAAAACGAAATCTGCATTTTAATACGAAAGTGTGAAGTCTGAAACGGATGAAGTATGAGTCATTCGTTTTTAATAGGAGAAACTGTTACCAAATATCTGTTATAAGAAGAGGCAAAGATAACATCCATTCATGTATGAAAGCATACATTTTAGATCTAAACACTGACAAATACGTCGTCATATATTTTTTGTGTTGTCAGTTTGTTTGCTATTTACGAAGAGAGTAACCAGTCATGCGTTGCACATTCAGTGTTTAATTTATTGTGTAGGTAAGTTCCAGATGTGACGAATATATTATGATAGCTTGTCAAATATTTACTTAACTTTTTTATAACTAGACGACGCCCGTGGCTTCGCCCGCGGTGAGTAATTTAAAAAATATTGGATTTATCTCAAGGGAACCTATATTCGGGATAAAATCTATCCTATGTCCTATTCCTGGATGCAAACTATTTGTGTGCTAAGTTTCAACTTAATCCGGTCAACGGTTAGAGCGTGAAGGCCTTACAAATATCCAAATATCTTTACAAACTCACATTTATAACATTAGTAGGAGTAGGATTAGTAGGATACTGCTTAATTCAAATGTTCCTTATGTTATAAATAGACTAAATTTCATTCACCGTTTCTTTAAAAATATTGACGTAAGACTTACTGTTACTCAATAACACCACATGACGTAGCGACCCTTCATATGTAACAATCGCTTCCTAACATTTTGTCGTTGGGTTGTCGTGTCGGTGTAGCACGTATGAATAGACACTAATGCGGAAAATTTTGAGCTTAGCAACCATGAAAAATATTCTATTTGATTGAAGAAACAGACATCGCACGCGATTGTTGGATTTGACGAGAAATAATTTGGCTTTGTTAAATATGTGCTAATGAGTCACGAATCGGTTGTAAGGATTAAATTATTGTTTTACTATCATAAAATAATAACTTAGCGATCTATTTTAAATGACAGTAGGTACACATAAATGAAGAAAACAAAATTATAGCTTCTGCTACACCTAAATTATTGCTATAATTCTAAAATTCACGCTACATTGTCGTAGTTTATTAAAGGAATTCAGTTGTAAATAATGCAGCTATGCGTTGGATTTATCGCTGAAAATCATTTGCCGTTATCACAGCTATAAAGCCGCAGAATATTCCACTGACATTTCATATAATTCGTTAAACAGTTGGGGCTGTAGAGCTCTCTAAAAAAAATAGACATACACTGAAAATATTTTGTCGTAATTCCGGCCCGGTCGGGTAAAAAGGCGTAGATTGCGCATATTCAGATGTTTCGTGTCAGATTTTAAACGATGCATGATTTGGATGATGGATGATGTATAGTTATCAAATTTTCACCAGCATTATTAATGTGTATTAATTTTGTTTGTTTCAGGTAATTAATGGTTGTCGGAGCCGAAAGTTTATATCGTGAAAGGAATGATCCGAATGTTTGTATAAAGTTTTAAACTAGCTCAAAACATTGGTTATGTTCTTTTATCTACATAATGTTATTTATTAATCTATTAGTATAGTAAAACGCTATACGCCGAAGAAATTTATTTTTGCCTTTAAAACTAATAATATTAAAAGGTAAGTACATTCAGGGGTGAATTGATTTTAAAACAAGTGCGTTTATTGTTTAAGAGATTACTTCCATTTATGATTTCTAAAGAATCGTTAATGCTTGAGGTGTAACATGTACACGGCAGTACAATGTGATTAAAAACTCACGGATCTTTTCCTTCTTTGAAGTTCAGCTTCCTTATCTGAACGTCTACCACCTTTCTTAACCCGTAAAATATTTATGACAGAGACATTCAGGTTCAATCCCCATTGGTGATTCTCACCACCCTACAAGCGCACTGGGAGGAAAATTATTTCACATAAAACTCGTTTTACATGCCAGCGGATCGCGGGCGGTATGTTTTATTTATAAAAATGTTACCTTTAATAAATCTCTTGACATTGCAAACAGAAAAAGGCTGACGGCAAATGAAGCCTCGTCATGTTTGCGCAGTACCCATTTTACTTCTGCACACAGAATCAGGTGGCTACTCTACTTGTTTGTGGTACGAATTGTTTTTCTTCGCCCGTAGTAGGTACTAACATAACAGATTTGATGTGCGACTTTGTGTAACGTTTGGTTAGTCAACACCATTTTATTGGACAAATATTTTAGCAAGCAATCGTAGTATAGAAATGGCGTTAGATTTTGCAAATGAATTACTAAGTTTTTAGATACTTAGACAAAAAAGTTTTTTTTAAGTTAATGCACAATTCACGTAAATTTTCGTCACTACAAAATAAGTTAACACTGGTTTCTTTTGTCTTAATCTTTACTTTCATTGCTTATTCCAGGCAGGATTACCCAAAAATCCAATATCCGCGGAACACGGTAGAATTTTTCGACAGAACATTAGTGAGTTAAGCTCCCAAAAGATGATAAGAAAGATAATTTGACGCTAGTACGACACTGTGCTTATATCTTATTGGCTTCCGGCGTTATATGAAAGAAAATATTGTACAAGCTACCGGTATTTGGCGTCTTTAGTTGTTATAGATGTTTGTAAAACGCAAGACAACTTACTCACTACCTTAGATTACATCGCCACTTAACATCAGGTGGGACTATTGTCAAGCATTTACTTTTTTTTTACAAAAAAAGGCGTTTCGTGACAATTTTCTTTAATACTCGACCATAGTACTCATTACATGTATTTCCCGTAACTAGTTACATAATAAATACTGCATAGATATTTTACAATTTATAAAACATTAAATTTACGTTTTCGTTTTAATTTTACTTTATCAATTAAAAATTCAGTTGAAACAGTTGACACATCTCAGTATATTCGAAGTGAACTGGAAAATGTATCCAATTAGTGGAACTGAGTCCAACTGTGATGATGAAAAGTAGGCCGCCACACATTCGGTTTCAATCGCGGGTAATGAAAAATTAACGAAGCTTCGATGAAAGCTCTCGGTTCTAAAGCTTCGAGTTTTAAAAGCTATAAGCACAGAGTATTGATTTATGACGGTTGAATAGGTGAGTTACCGGTTGTTAGAGTAAGCTTAAGTATACTGTAACTCAATCTCAAATGCAAATATTTCAATTTCATGCACTCAACACAGTTATTAATTAAAAGGGAGATTTTTTCACATAGATACAAATAATCAAGTTAATGTTTCAATAAGAGGTGATAAGAGGTGATAGTTAATAATTTATAGAATTAATTACTTAAGAGCTGATTGAAATGACATTTGAATAACCCTTAGATATTTGTACAGGATCGTGTCTACGTCGTAATCAGATTCAAATGACAGTTTAATCAAATGCTCACGTTCCATGAAATTATCAATTAATGCTTGACAATATCAGTAAATCACTATGATTCCACGCCTCTATTTGGTCACGAAATGCGACTATTTCTAAGGTTTATTTAGTGAATTTAATTGTTTTTGCTGACGAACACTTATAATTATACATTATCTGAGCTGCCGCGCTGTCGGTTATGGATAATTGAAAATGCGCTCATATTTCTAAGTCTCTGAATCCACTATTTAATTTAAGACTTTTTTCGACTAGCCACTTAGAAAAACTTGAGCCAAGGTTTCGATTCTTTTCAAAGTGCTCAAAGTTTGTTCTGTTAGGAATCAGATTAAGAGATTAGAAGTTGACCGTCTTTTGTTTAGGGGAGTCGAGAAAACAATCGCTGGACTGTAATACGATTTATCTGAAGCAGTGTTGGCGCCTGCATTGCGTATAGCTGACGAGCTAGTTATGTCCGGAAACAAGAGTTTAAATTGTACAAGGAATTCATTCTTCAAGTTTGACGAAACAAAACCCAGTCGTAGTTTTGTAGTTAATGCGCTCAAACAACGGTTCAATGTTTGAAAGTTCTCTTTTGAGGCATTGCTGAAAAGACTATTTAGTGGCTGTCGGTATCTCTGAATCTACTGAACATTTATTGGAAAATTTAAGTCTTAAAACTTTTATAGGAAAATATACCCAGGCGAATTTTACAGTATGGATCTATATGTTTATTTTGTTGAATTAATAAAGAAAAATACTATCCATGATAAATAATAGGATTACAATAACTTAGTAATTTTCCATAATAATATGTTCTGACGCAGAATCAAACCGAAAGAGTAACTCGTCCCGAAATTTATTTACCTTTTCCAGAGCTGATCGGGTTTCTTATCTATTATGTAACTTGATAGATGGAAGAATATTGTGTACTTAGTTGTGCTATTGTTATACGGGTTTGATGTTGGAATTTTTCCCCATTATCCTTTAGGTAATAGCTTCTAATGTTTAGAGAACATGATATGCTCAATCCGTAACAGGTTACGTAAAAAACGTGTCTATTTTAGGATAATATTCAGTTTGATTTCTATGTGTTTTATTTTCAGAATGACTTAGAAATTAGCGCGCGAAAAGCTGTCAGTGTTACGTTACCGCTAGTGATGTTCACAATACTGCATCGATAGTGTTGTGCTTGCAATTTCTAGCCGGGATTCGTTTTATCCTTGATTTCTTGAAATATGAGTACAATTTAAATTACAATGAGATGGTTTTCTTTTAATCATTGCAATTTCATTATTAGAATAATATAAATAATTAAATTAAATCCAGAAGCTTTAGCTTTAAGCTAACGGTATGAATGTCTAATGAATTTTTAGTAGAAATTCAGTTATTCTACGTTTTCTAAAGAAAGGGCCTAATAAAGTTTTGTGTTTAAACGACAAATAAGTCGTTTAGCTTCACTGAAGTTGCTTAAACGGCACTTCGGTTTCACTTTATAACTCATTTTGTTTAAATCTTGACAGTGTTTGGTTTTTTGTTATTAAAAGTATGTAGATCGATGATAGGTATTATACAAAAATGAGCAAATATGACATGAGAGCGACTTATCGGGCCGTTTTTTCTTAGAGTACCAAAAAAACTAAAAATAATTATCGCAAAAACGACAAAGGACGCATGCTCTGTTTTGCAGAAAACTTTTTTCAATTCTTAACTAAAGACCTAACAGGTAACATTTATTGAAATATATAGTAAGTAATAAATATAATTTCCATAGAAATAATTATAATTATATTCATGGAATAAACAGTGTTTAAAATTGTTGCGTAAACTGAAACGCATTAGGGGGCGGATCTCTGCAATGCGTAACATCTCGTAAGGACCTCGTATCTTCATACGTTTTCGAGATATAACGCTAAAGATAAACATGCATTTGTAAGTCAACTTCTCGCTGTTCTGCATTGTAATGTCTGAGTTATACTTAGCTTTAAACAAATGATGTTATTAATCTTTATATGATTGTTGCTCGTAGCTTTTGAGTAGCGTCAGCATAAGTTCCTTAAGTTCGAGTAACAGTACTTAAAAAGGCTACAATTGGAAGTTGTATATTCCACTCTGTGTGAAGTGTGTGAAGGCCTATAATAGGGCCAACAGCAACTATCCAAGAACAATTCGGGCTCATTAAAAGTATTTTGCTTTAAAGGGAAGGGACAATTACTAATCAATTGCTTACGTAATACCTAAATAAATGTTTCAGTTTCTCAATGAAATTGCGAAGTTTAAAAGCTATTCGTTATCTCTGTATATTAATGTATCAATCTTGAGTTCATTAATATTTTAGTTGCTTGAGGTTTTGGTCGGCAGCAAAATGTGAATTTTCTTTAACCCCAATAGGTTATACCAACCTTTTACCCTTTTCAACGTGGTTGAGATGTCTCGGTGAATTGGATCGTGGTTAATTTAAGGGTTTGTGTAACACTCAAAGAAATGTCGGTATTCTAGTTACAAGTACTCCAAATCTATCCTATGTTAATACTTCAAGGGTTCAAGTTGGACTCTCTTTTTTAAGTAGCTACATTTTTTTTATTTAATGCAGGCTTGTACGAGTTTGAGATTTGTATGTAGAAGTGAATAAAACTAAACGTTATATAGCATGCATAATTATAATTGATACAACGATGTAGTACGTACCCCTCATACATCGATGGCATAGATAGTAGTTAATACATCGGATGTGATTTTATAAAATAAATATTTTATTCTTCTTTCTTCTTTTTTGCTCAAGTGCCGAAGACGGTAGTGTAGAAGATTTGGTAAATTGCAATTTTGGTAACTATAGTTCTTTTATCACTTTGTATGAACAATTCAATAATCGAAATCGTATTTTACTGTCAATACGTACGTTCTGAGTGTGTAATTGTTTACACACTTCACTTGTTTAAACGTGTAAAAATGAGAACGTCAATAAAAAAAGATTTTATAACTGAAGAGATACAGCAAACATTTTCAATATGAATAACCTGCAGAAACAGGTTGAAAATTACGCAAATGTACCTTTAAAATTATAAGTAAAACTGTTATCCGAATTTGGATCGTAATACGATGGAACATGGTTTAGATATCCTTAAAACGATTGCACTCCATTATTTCGCTTTGACTTATGCAGGAAATTGTGCTCGAATGCTTTCGTGCATCTTTCGAGCTTAATTTCTAAAACTAAAGGTATTTCTCTAGTCCTTTAAACCCTTTATTGTAACTCATTTATTCTGTGAATATATTACTTTTTTTAATATTCAGAAGTTATAAAAAATCTTATGTTAAACTAACAAGCAATAAATTCGAAAACTAAAACCTAAAGTATTGATATATTAAGATTAAAAGTATTAAATGCAAGCAACTCACGAGCAACAGCTAACATATATTTTTAAAAGGTTCTAATTCATCCATTTCATAGTTTTTTTTTAGTACATTACATGACTTTGTGCCTTTTAGAAAATGACATAATAATATACAACTTAATGTGACTTTAACCAGCGGATAATTAAGATGCAATTTAATAGTACTAAGAGACCAAAGAAAGGAATACAAACATACATAATTACATAACAGTTAAACCATTATAAGGCCTCAGTAGTCGGATAAAAAATATCTCACATTCTCAAGTTTCTTATCCCAATAGATCCACGTCAAAGTTTCGTCTCTGACGTGTCGTTACGTGAAGTATGTAGAAATGACGAGGGAAATCCGAAGAATTGGAAAGACAGAACATTTTTGGTTCGCTTTCAAGCTTACAACCCGATATCAACATGTATCCCTTGACACTTTTATCAATAAGCTAATCAAGCTTAGAAACAAGTTTCTATAGTGATTTATTAGCTTGTGGTATATTAAATCTTTTTTCACTTTATAATTGTTGTTAAACAACACTAACGAAGAGTGAATAAAGTTTTATTAACGAATGTTATACGTAAACCTCGTTATATTGATGAGGCCTTAAATTAGTTATTCATGGAAATCGAATTATGTAGTTAGATACTCGTAAATTAATAGATAATTAATTAATTTAATTAACGTATTATCGTAACAGATGCCAAAATAATATTGACTAGCTAACTGACTGCAAATCAATGACCATCTTAGTTATTTCTTGGGTATAACTATTGTTCCCATTTTATACTAAAAAAATTGGTAATAGTACCTACAATGATTAATTTTTAAATTTTAAATACTTTAGTATTTTTTTACACCACAAATATAGATATTAAGAACAAAAGCGTATTTTCTAGTATTTTTTTTATTATTTATACCACGATAGGATCATTAAAACAAAGCGTAACTTTGTTATAGAGACGCAGTGCGGTAATGAAAGCGTTGTGTTTCTCTCTTCCAGTACTTTGACCTATTTTGACTTTGTTTATTTATGAAATAGTTAGCAGGACTTGGGAAGACTTCTCTAGTCATTAGCAGCAACTTTGTCTGGCTTACTTCATTACTTTAACGTTTTGTTTCGCATAGGAACAAACAAGGTGTAAAATAAATTTGAAATTTATTTTTTTAATTTTTTTTATTTCGTAGATATAATAACATAACCCTGGCAAGTATAGCAATATTTTTATTTAGTATATAGTTTTCATCACGATAAATACTAAAGTTGCTTGTTGAAAACAAATTACAACTGTTTCCATTCCAGATTTAATTTGTGAACGTATTTTTTAAAAGTGAAACAAGGTCGGCTCCTTAATTAAGAATAAATAAGACATTTATAATACTTAACCTTTAACATTGTGCCAATATAACTTGGAGGTACAATTCTTAAATTGTGTTAATTATTTCGCTCTTTGAACTTCTCTTTAACACTTTAGAGTTGAGTTAATCGCCGTCCTTTGAGTAAATTTCAATTTCAATGAAACTGAACAATGACAATACCTGGAAATCAAATGTAATTTTCCTAAAAGATTTTGTCTACCATCCTTTGAATAATTTGGGCGTGTGCAAGTATGAATATTAATTTGAATTATGCATGGGCTCTGGGCGAAAATCGCTTCCGTCAAAAGTTAAAGGCAATTTATGTAAAAGATAGCGGACACATTATTCAGATTATACTAGAGCAATTGCTTGCGAATACGCTCGTGTAAATTTCGATTTTGCGGCTTTTTTTAAACAAATTAGAAGTATCTAACCTATATCCTCTATTTCATATTAATAATCAAACCTATGGCCTTAATAATAATTGTTGTAAAGTGTTGGTTACGTCATGAATATTAGTAAGCATCAATAAAAAAAACTTGACTGCTAATAAAAATAAAATTGTTACGAATCTAATGACATTAAAATCTGTGAAGCGGTTTAAGCTGTAGAGCGTGTCAAAGAAATGGAAATACATAATACAAGTACCCTCCGTGTACTGAACTCAGTTCAAAATAGTAGATATTTGATAGTAACTAAAATAAATAACTAAAATTGTTCCCTAACTAACTACGCACTAACGAATTAACGACAACTAATCTTCTCATTAACATCTATTACTAACAGCACCTAATAACCAACTAACAGTCCCCCCTTAGTCCTACTCGAAGTTTGTTACTATGTCCATGGGCGGCAGGGGTTGGTGGCACTGTCAGCTTGTTTGCTATCTGTAAACTATAAAAAAGAAAAGTAGTTAAGTTGTAACTAAAGTACTAAAGTAGTATTTGATTCGAAATTCAATTTGTCTGCAAACCTGTCCTTTAAATAAATTGTGGTTTTTAATAACCCCTACGATCAACGTCAAGGTTTTGTAAAATATCAGTCTAGGTATAAGGTACCTACATAGTGCCCCTAGGCTATGAATTATTTTGATTCTGACACATGGTGTAAATGTATGATCCGCTACAAAAGGTTGATTTATTACCCACCCGTCCAACTCATATTGGTTACATTGTTAGAGTGGATCACCTAGACATGGTATTCATGAAATGTTTTTACATGATGTTACAAATGCGTAGCTAATTTAACTGTTTAGTTGAATATGATTTTTCAAGACGGAAATAGATGAAAGTGTCAAAGGAATTTTTGTGAAAGTACCTACATGGTAGTATTTCTTTTTAACTCTAGTCTGAAGTCGCTTAATTTCATGGAAATATTTAGGAAGGATTAAGTACTACGTAATTCGATTTTTGAACCTCCCCCCTCATGTAACGCGCCCTAACGTTTTTCAGTATCCTCCCTTCCCCTCCCTAAACGTTACGTAACACGCAAATGACCATTATTAACTAAAGATGATGGCATTTTGCCGAGGTAGGAGATTTATATGTGGTTTTATTAAATAAAAAAACAATGTTACGTAACGCGATTTTCGACCCCACTCCCACATATGTAACGCATCATAACATTTTCAGAACCTACCTCCTCCTAAACTGCGTTAAGTAATACTTGAGTGGCCCCTAAGTTCTACACTGTTTATTTTTGAAAAGCTCTTTAATCTTCGCTTTACAATCAAAACATTATTCTATGCTTCCACGCTACTAAAATATTTATGCTCAGCATTATTCGCAACAATGCTTTTAGCAATCATATAGCAGCTTAACCCGAAACACTCGAGGGGCTTTCCATAGAGTATTATGAAAATTGCGACATGTTTTAAATTTTGTTTTGGTGATCTACGAGTACAGCGTGCTGCAGAATTTACGAGTATGTTCGTATACGAGCGTCATTTTAATAAATTGTATTTTCAATTGAGCGCTTCATTTTATTTACTAAATTAAAATTAAGTAAAAGGGCAGAGAGAGGGTTAATCTATGTAATATTACATGAAAATTTCAACCATGAATCCCTTTTTAAGAATAATACAGGAACATTCGTGTTACAGATTTGGCCTAGTAAAAGTTAACATAGAAAAGTACAC
The DNA here is from genome assembly GCA_001278395.1 of Lerema accius. Lineage (NCBI taxonomy): Eukaryota > Metazoa > Arthropoda > Insecta > Lepidoptera > Hesperiidae > Lerema > Lerema accius. Next base: position 1,232,940 of record LGAG01000591.1, read on the forward strand.
AAAGCCTTTGATTTATAATGTGGTATGATAAATTATACAAATTAAATCAAAACTCACACAGCTATGCGATTGTTGTGCAGACCCTTCACATAGACGTCAGACAGCTCGCTGACAGACATTTGACATTTACTTGATTTAAAAGAGTACGGTTAGCCAATTAGAGATATATGATGTAATTACATACGATTGTGTGTTCTGGTGATTAATGTTTTAAAGTTAATAGGGCACAATATCATTGACCCAATGTTACGCGTGATTACTTCCCGTAGCGCACCCTACGTCCTTGTACTCACGCCCACGTAATAACTGTGTACTTCGTCACACGAAAAAGTGACGTGAATCGCTCTGTGAATGTTTTCCGGGTTTATTTTTAGGATTCTGTTATTTATGTGTTTGTGTCGCAATCTGTCATCAAAAAATAATAATTTGAAACAATTAAACCGTCTTCAAAAAAGTTAACGAAAAAGTATAAGAAAATAGAAAACAACCCTAACCTAACATCGAGCATCGCTTAATTTTGCAATACGTGTAGAAACACATTTTAAGCTCTATGGGACTTATAGGAAGTAACGAATGGTATCAATCGAAATAATTTACCGGCTATAGGAACAAATTTACGGTCATTTGGACGTTAACAACTCGACGCGGTCCTCTGCCATCAATTTCCGCTAAGGAATTAAGTTTCCGAACGGCACTTGCCGTCGCAGAAGACAATCTACGATCTTTGTAGGATGTACGGATTAATAAAGTATTTTAATTGGAGTTTCTCTTGGAAAAGGAAAAAGTTTGATGAGTCTCTTGACTAGCGGAGCTCTACCGTCTTTTTAACACTATTTTTACAACTTCACTGTGTTATTTTATACTGAAATGTCAGTATTATGTTTGTAGGCAGGTAGTAGGAAATACAATAATTTTAATAATGGGAATTTATCTTGACTGTGTTGTAGTTTCATAATTCGTCTTCTGGTTCTGGAGGAAACTATCGATAAACGTATTATACACATAGCTACATGTGCATTATAATGCACATTTTAAATTTTGTGTGGAAGCTGTAATCAACCTAAAATATTAATCGGAAATTTACATACGAGTATTTACGTAAATAGATAATATATTTTTGGATTTAAATTACGTTATACAGGGTAAGAGTGTTCTAAATATTTATACAACTGTAAGTGGTATTAGGAATAATAATAACGTATTTTTCTTCCCCAATTTTAGTACGGTTCACGTTTTATTTTTGAAATGAACATTTTTCGTGGCCGTACCCTTATACGTATAACATTATATTTAATTATACATTGTATTTGTTTGGATTACGTATCTTTAACAAAATTATGTTAATATTTTTCAGTTTCATTATGTACGTAAAAAGTCGCCACGTTTTTTAAATTTGGTAAAAAGTGTATAAATAAATGATTGTCTGCGAGAGGTCGTTGCGTAATCGAACTTTTTTTACCGCTTTTAAAATCCGTCCAAAAGCTTGGAAAAGCCAATTTTCTGTAAAATCCATTAGTCTGAGAATCTATTGAAACGTCCGCTTCAGACTGGCTATTCAACAAGAGTAACGAGGATGAGGATTATAATATAATACTATATCATGTCTTTATTTTGTTTATAACGTTTTTGGTCTAGAAATTATAGAATAAACACTGACAATAACAAATCTTAAACTGGTCTAGACTTTACACATAAATAACTGACAGACTTGTAGACAGTTTACTACAAGTAACTTACTTACTAACAGTAATGTGATAGTTAGTGATCTTCGTCGTTCTTATGCATTAAAACATCGAACCAATCAACCAAACGACCAACCAACCAACAAACCAACCAGAAGAAAAAGGTTTCACTTTATAGGATGTTATGAATTGACAAATACAAACAAGATAAATGCATTCGACAATATCGTCGTTATGCGACGTAATCGTTCAATTCTCAAATGTCGTGTCGTGAGTGATAAATGGATGTGTCGTGTGTAAACAATAATGACATTGTCACTGTTTCGCTCGTTTGTATGCAAATTGATGCGAATACATATTTACTACGCATGCTACATGTTGATAGGCGTTCGATAGCCATGAATAGTTGTCGGTGGGCAAATGGATTTTTTATTTGATTTGGGAGTAGGGGTGATATAACTGTAATAAATTTATAGGGATTTCATATGAATAGATGGATGTTAAATGTGCGTGATGGGACTACTATTTTCACTGTACTGTGGAAAATACGGTATGATTTTTATTGGGTAAAGTTTCACTGTACTATGGAAAATATAAGACTTGAATTATTGGGTAAATCTTCTTGTAAGTACGAGGTTATCATTTTATAAACAGACAGCAGATTGAAAGTTGATTTTCGTTTTTCATCGAAATAGGTTCCTTAAATTTATTTTTAAGTTACTCAAACGAGATCCTACAAATGAAACATAAATTGGCTTCCTACGAATAATATCCATGTTGTTAATGAAATATCAAAATGTAATTAATTTTATATTGGTTATTACAAGATCAAATCAAATCGTATTACGTAGAAGATTTAATTAAAAATATCTCTAAGCTCCAGAGAATTCGATGACTCTTGAGAATTAAATATACAGCAAAATGGTTGCAATTTTCCTCGTAGTAACTGAGAGCTTGTCATAATTTTGTCTGGTCGTTCGTTTTCCGCAAATTGAGCTCTAAAGGACAAGAGGGGTACGTACGATGAATAAATTGCTCCAAGATCAGTAGATACTGTGCGCTGTCATAATTTAAATTAAGACATTTGGTAATTGCTTTAATTATAATGTGGTCTACGAGGTGAATTGTAAATTAAAAATATAGTATTTTTATGACTTACAATCGAAGTGTAACAAGAGTTTTTTGCAGTAAATAGTTAAATCACCATAGATTTATATTACTTACTTTTGAAATCATTAAGCATAAAGCAAAATTTTGTTCATAATGTGTTTTAAATACATTTAATTATGAAAATATATCGGTACTTACAAAATGTTAGTTTCTCTCGTAATGGTGTTGTCTTACATGCTTTCAAGATAGCATCAGGAGTAAGTTAATTTCTTCATAACATAGATGGGCGCTGCAATTAATTTCATAATACTTATACTATCGACCCTAAAAAGCAATTAATTATAGTCGAATTTCTTCTGCATAGCATGTTCTAGTTTATCTAAGTTATATCGATGATGTTTTTATCAGCTTTAAGTTTAAAAGTATCAGTGCAAAAAATTCTAGGTACGCCTATAATTAGATTTTGTGGCGAGCGTGAACGTAACGACAATTTGATAAATTTGCACTCGAGATGAAAGCGAACCTTTTATCCGCATTTTATTTCTCATTTTAAATTCTGATTGAATTTCATTGCGCTCTACTTTATGTGTAACTTTGTTAGATTTATTTCGACTGACATGATTTTAGCTGGAACTAGAATAAATAGTCCTAGACCAGACTACAATGAATAACTAGAATAAAATGTACGTAAAGATAGTGTAAGGTAAGACTAGGCATTATGCTAGACTTTCTATATTTTATGTCCGTAGAAGATTGTATAATTTTAAAGGACTTAAGTATGCTTTATGCCACAGACCAAAAATATATAGACTGAGATTTTAGAACAAATGAGCGTAGTAGAAAAAAAACATAAATTAGTTATCAAATCATAACGTTTCCCGGTACATTTCTCGGCCATGCTCTGAAACATACGTTAAATCGTAAAATAAAGAAAAAAATTGACTTCATATTTTTGTTCTGAAGACTGAGTCTATACATTTTTTGGTCTGAGCTATATGCATGACTTTCTACACTTTACATCTTTGGTCTGTGTAGTACCATTTTTACGGCGTTGTTTATATGAGTTCATGATAAATAAGACCGTATCTTTAAATTGCAGTGGTTTATCGAGAAAAATAAAAATGCTATAAATACGTAACGTACGAGTACGTTACACTTAAAATCAAATTTTTGTTTGTATTCTTGTTAATCCAAGTTTTGCACTTCTATAGTTGCATATAAAATTAAAGAGTAGTTAGTACATAGTTAAGCAATATTGCTTGACTAGAAGAACGGATGACATCTTCATATTATATGCATTACATAACGACGTAGGAATGAGAATTATGCAGAGCGAGGAAATAATTTCTGGAAAAATTAATTAATTTTCACATGATTAACGATATACTTTGTAATTTAACCTGACATCAACAGTGTATTTCTTTCGATAGTCCAGTATAGTCAATGCCCCTTTAATTTATGCCAATCTGATTCATTAGTCAACTGATTAAACGAGAGAAAGAAAATAAATATACAAGCTTTTATATTTACAACCAATGGACGTTTAATCAAACACATATTTCTTTCGTAATGTGTAAAATTTAACGCGTGACCCCGATTGGACGTGACCTGGCGTATGACACAAGCGTGAATAAACTCATTATTGTTACCCTTGTTAATTATTCCCAACGTACCAAGTGTGGTGCCGTATCTAAAACCACTTCGTTTCTGTGCCTTATACAAATCTTTCTGGACGTTTGTATCAGAATCTACACCAGATTAGACAATCAGCTGTGTGGTTAAAATTTGACCATTACTCTTCATGTCTCGATTATGATCAATAGGATCAGTATTATGGAATAAGTTACAGAGCCATCTATTCTATTAGGAAAGGAACCTATTCTTAGCGCTATCTATGGAACATGTAAGACAGACAATACGAGGAAAACTGAGACTGTAAGTTACCCACTACTTATCTGAAAAATAAGCAAGTTACACTACAATAACTTTATACCACTAATTTTAAAGGTATTTATCCGTCAAATTCGAATTCATAATCATTTATTCATGTAGGTATCAATGACACACTTATGCACGTCGAAAAATGATGTCGAATTTTTGGATTAACTGTGTACTGAGATCTTGGTGGAAAAGGGAGAAATATTCCCATTGGTGAAATCGGCTTGAGTTATATTTATTCAACAGAATATTCCAGGACAGTTTCAGTCCTGTTTACTATTAGCATATACATGTGTCATGTATCCTAAGTGCATTTCCATAGTGATGCGTACGATACGTAGAGACGGCGATATGTAGTCCTGTTGTGTAAGCTTACGTTGATATCGTTAAGAATTTACGAACATTCTTCAACCTTACCTCTTAACCCCAAATTGCTGTCGGTTGAAGTGCAACGATATCGGGTTTCGGTGAGGAAAAACTTAGTTTTCGCTTCACAGCTCGTTTAAACTTCTACAGCGTCCGTTGAAGTTTGCATAAGTTTTTGACTAAATGTGCCACAAACTTTCCAATTTTAAGGCTATTTTCGTCAAAATTTTAGGTAGATGCTTAAATCTTACTTTGCATCATTATCTTCTGGAATTCTTTTGTCCGTTTCTCAAGATCTTCTGTGCATGGAATTTGTTTAACTGGAACGAATTCTGTGTTTGTATGTTTCGTATACATGTATGAAATTTAAAGTTTCAACTCTACATTAATCTGTGTAGTTTTTGTATTTTTCGACTTACTGCAATTAAAGATCGTCTTTTAAAATTACTGTGTTTATTAAGGATTCAAAAACATTATCGTGTAATTGCGGAACAGGGATGATTATATAAAGTGCGGCCGAGATAACTTCAATAACTTTTGTAGACGATGTCGTTCCTTCCGGTGCTAAAAAAGTTGAAGCGGTAATTTGGAACACTGGCGAGGTACCTACTTTGCCTTTTAATAAATTATCATTATTATAACAACGTAGTTAATATAAATGTGGTTTAGTATATGCCAATTAATTTTAGATTATACGTCGATTAACTAGGAGAGTTAATTCAATACGAATAAGGTAAGGCGGGGTAAGACTAACACACGGGGCAAGACTAACACTGTCTATTATCTCGATATACACTTGAAGAAACGACATGTCTGTGTTTTAGCCGAGAACATTTACGTTTGTTCTATCTTACAAACTGGAAGAATTTCGTATTTAATCTATACGTATCGAGATAATAGACAGTGTTAGTCTTGCCCCGTGTGTTAGTCTTACCCCACCTTACCTTATATGAAAATTAATCAGGCAGCGGTTTTCTAGCTCTAGGCATATCGGATAGGTTCGTAAAGCTGTAGATTATCGTACAAAAACTTTGTTTAAATTTTCAAGCTCCCTCAAATTTACCATCAGTCACCTTATCAATAATATTGTCATTAGTAACGACTTACTACACTGCCAACAGCCGATAGCTCAACAGTAGGGACTTTGAGAAATCATAAAACATTTATCGTTAACACTTAAGAATCAAAAGCGGTCGCAAAATGACCGCTATTGAGACGATGTCACTAAAGAGAGGCAGTAACAAAATAAAGGAAACAAAACACACCAGTGATCCAATAATTGCAATGATCTGACGATCACGCCGGCAAGCTAGCGTGAAGCGATGTAGCAGTTATAGTAGGTACATGTGTGTCATCGAGAAATATGTGGTGTGGAGAAACGCGAGAGCGGCTCGTACGCTCTGCTGAACGCGTTTTTACGCGTCAGGTGTGGTGCCGTTGCAAGCGAGAATTGCCTCGTAATTGTTTTGCTCTATACCGCGATTTGTTTCCGTATTGTTCCTACTAATCTAAGATAACACTTTCGGGTTTTGAGTGAGATTTGATTGATGGATATGATATTGTTATTACTACATATTATTATTTAAAGCGTTTTTTTAACTGGAATAGTCTATTTATCTATCCTTGATATATTTGAAGAGATTTGTGAGTTTAGATCGCTAATTGATACCGGCAGAAAAGATAATAAAAACTTTTTTTTATTTGTTCTATACTATTTTCAACCAAATTAATCAATATTTGGTAAATTAATCACAATGCTGTACACTAAAAGTGTCTCTAATGTACATAAACCTAAGAATTAAAATATAAGAATTAAAATTGTGGGGGATACGTAACAATACGCGAAAATAGAGCAGTTTCAAAACCAGTTGTTAAATGATAAAGTCACAGATTTGTTAATATTATGAATGGCTCAAAATTTAAAAAGATATCTTCATCTCCGAGTGTAGCGAGCTTTCAGATGAAGAGTGTTGTACTAAATCGTGTTGATCAGTTAACGGCTTGTATGAAACTGGAAATATGCCAACGGAGCCCGTTGCAAGTATGAATAAGTGGCTCTCTGAATAGTTATTCTGACGTTTGAAAGATTAAAGTTGCTGGGCAAAGTAATGGTCAGGGACAAAACAATTTATAAAAATAGTGTATTAGATATGAGTTTTTTTCGCTATGACGTCATTAGAGTTTTAGCTTAGTAATCACCAAAATTAAGGGCGTCTTATTTTCATATTTAATTTTATTGATACCTTATTTCCTAGTACCTACCTTTAAAAGTAAACAATGTAACATGTTGAATTAATCTAAGATTTACAAAAGACTATTAATAAGACAAATACTGCATTTTTAATAAAAAAAATATAAATAAAATATCACGAAGTAACGATGTCATGTCACTGTTGTCTCACCTCAGTGATGACGATTTGCAAGTATGCGACAGACATATGAAATAAAAAAAAATTAAAACACGTGTCTGCCAGTTATATGACTTGCAAGCATAATTCAACGATGCCACGAAATCTGACAATAAAGGTTTTTTATCTTGAAGGTTTCATGATGTTTGTTAATTACAGCCAAATCATTTACATAATTATAAAGAAAGCAACTGCTTACGTGTGAGAGAAATTCAAAGCCGACGATTGTGCAATAGTATTAGACTACAATTTAAATAAATTACGCTTGCTTGTGCATTTAAATTAACATCTTCTATGTTTTAATTTACGTGGAGTGGTATTAATTTTGAATGTATGTACATAGGCGTACGTAGGTATGTCTTTAATAAAAAAAAAACAAATAAACCGGGCCATTAAAAAATTTTTGGGAAGCGTGACTTTCGTATTAAAAAAAAACATATTCAACGATACCTTACTCACGTTAAAATCTGTCGGTTATTTGAATTTTTGAGTGTGCAAAATGGACATACATACATACATACACTCAAAAACATTACACTCCTAACACAGTCAGATATTAAACTAAAACAAGTAGGTCATTTGGCTTAAATAGACACTAAGAAATAGTAAACGCGAGAGCTACATCATAAAGCACTAGCGTAAGTAGGTATATCTAAGACGTAAAGAACGATGAACGAAGCGGTACGTTGGGAACTGGAGCGTGCCCTAACTGGACGCTGGTGGTTCGTGGCTGGAGGCCGTTATCAGGTTTTTTAGCCTTTATCAATATGGACGAGTGACGAGCTAGGTTACATCAGACACGGAGCTAGCGTAGAGTTCAATGTTAACTTATGCTAAGTTATCGTTTATACGCAATGATATTTTATACTGCAGATAGATTATAACTAAGCGCGTTCAATAACACAACTTTAATGAAAGTCTTTACTTTTGAGTTGAAATGAGACGGCAAATAATTGTCTTAAAGACAAGGACGCATGCAATGTAGCGTGGAACATTTTTTTCGGTTGCTTAGTAAGGATGTTTTTTTTATGTCTTATATAAAGCTTGGCCGCGGTCAAAATATCATTGGTTGGTTTTGGGTATTTGAATTGATTTTTAAGAATGTTTACCTACAAGATTGTCCTCCAACTCTTTATTATTAGAAATAGTGTGGGCTTTATTCGGTAGCGTTTCAAACGAAGTTTTATTTATAGATATTTTTAGACCGAGCTAAATGTAACCCTATATAAAATCTACACAACAATAAACTATTTTGAAACTAAAAATCATGAACTATCTGGTAGTATAATAATCGAAAATAACACTTCGTCGCTCTCAGCTCAACGTTATCCTATTGCTGTCCGTACCGAATGGCAAAACATTATTTCAGCTATATACATCCAAAGATAAAGGCAATTCGATAGGGTACAGCCCTTCCGCCCGAGGCAAATGGGGTAACGTACCTTCCAGGTCATTGTCGATTGTAACTTACACCTTTAATGCTCGTATGTTAGCAGGGAAATGTTCGATAATTTTTGCAGTAAACCCGGTTTACGCAGTATGGTATATTTTATTCTGTTTATTTTTTTATATTAAAATCCAGCGTGCGTGTTTTGTCACTGATCTCCTCTTAAAATATGTATATAGCGGATTATAATAGAAAAAATGTGGTTTATAAGGCCTTTTGAAAATGGTAGAGATCAGAATTATTTCTCTGTTGCAGCATTAACTTCTTTCAAATTATGTTTATTCTTCTGATACTTTAAGTAAAGGAATGGGGTGCATCTAAAATATGAAACTAGTTACAATAGAATTGCACACGTATTAGATAGGTTGCGTTCCATAAATATCCTAGAAATTTCCTGGTTTTAGAATAAGTTTATGTACATTTATTTTCTGATATTTATGGGGTGTTGAATTATGGGGTGCACAGGAACATTTATTGCTTAAATATTTATATCCCCCAACCCCCTTTAGCGCCCCGAACACATCAAAGATTCAGAGTAAATTGAGTATAGCTGACAGACAGGAAGACAGAGGAGTAATTGTACAAGGATTTCGTTTCTTATTCCATATACGACACCCTCATAACCTAATTACGTTGAGAATTTTGTATTACACCTACAATTAAGGTTAATGCTTACAAGAACAGTAGAGAGTAGGTATATAACTCGTAGCTACCGGAATTATGCTGATGTCTATCAATGTGAAAGTACGATTATCTTCCAAGATTGTTCACTTAACAAATTAATTACACATTATCTTAAAAATCATCTACCACAAAACTTTTCATAAATGAAGTATCTTATTTGAATTATACCTTGTTGTATCTATTGAATTTAACTACTTAATAAATAGGAGATTTTTTTAAATCTTTTTTTGTTGTTATTTGCATTGTAAGTTTTAAAATAAACTGTCAGTACAAATTGACGTCAATAGCAGTATCATTTTAAATTTAAGTCGACGCACTATTTACATAATTTAGAAGTTCTTCACTAAAAGATAAATCCATAAGCATATTTGAAATCATAATGTAAGTTGTTAAATGAATTTTCTTGCTTAGTAGTAAAGCTAGTTCTTAGATAGAGGTATCTTAAATTCCAAACACGAAGCTTTATTATATCTTTCTTATAGGTGTTGGCACGACAAGAGTCGTTATGTCGTTATGGTAGGTCTAAGTTATGAGGTTACTCGGCTACCGGGCAAGTAGGCCTCGCCTTAATGTATCATGTAATGAAAACATCCACTTTAAATAGGGTTACAATGAGATTTATTGAGGAATTATTGGCAGCCATAGATACTTAGTGGCACAATGTGTAATATTTTTATTACCTTATTGCTGTATGTACAAAAAATTTGACTCTACGATAAATATTTTGGTTTCGTTATTTCTCAACTTTTTATTTAAATTTAGTAACCTGCAGTTAACAAGCTTATGTAATTAACTACGTTAGTATTTGCAACGTTCTTGTTATTATATATTTCAAAACGTATGTAATGCGATGTTTCTTGCGATAAAAGATAGGTAACTACTAATAAATACCACGACATCCGCTGCACTGCAACTTGGTAATTTTCGTAACACGACGATGAAAATGCATGACGAAGTTTTTAAAGGAAATTAAAGAAATAGTCTATAAAAGAGTAGATGAACTACTTACGATGTTTTAATTAGTTATCCTCTTAATAGAAAAACAAAAAACAGAACTGTTAAATATTTTTAAGAGGTTAAGGATGCAAAAAATATAGCCTATGTCACACCCACAGTAGTAATCCTTCACAATGTTGAAATCCTTGATGACAGCACCTCATGTGTTGAAATCCTTCAAGTCGTTTCGACTGTAGAGCGTGCCAAAGAAATGGACATACAAGACAATAATATGATGCTCGAAAAACATTGCACTCTTTGTAGCGCCTATATACCTATCTTACAGAAATGTAACTCGCGTGGCAATAAACACCCGACAAATAAAACAGACCTTTATGAGTCTCTGTAATGAAGAGCTGTGTTGGACAAAACATCATTATTATCTCTCCCATTATCAGGGTCCAATAGGGGTTTAATAGGGTTCTTTGGAGTAAACGAATCACATCAATTTTTGCCCTATACCCATTAAAGATCGCCCCTATTACAAAATGACAGAAGTGATAACTATCAGGTCCCTAGTTGATTTTAACGTCTGTTCTCAATAAATTATATCTTCGTAATCGTCAATTAAGTTTAGTCACTGTCAAAGCCAGTTGTTGCGATAGGGGACAAGAGGAACTTTCAAGATGATTAAAATATTAAGCACCTACAGAGAATTATTGCGTCCTACTTATTTTGAAGTAAAACTTAAAGTTACATAGCTTAAGCTAAAGTATAGGGAAGGAAGTATAGGTTAATAATTATTTTACCTATTGTCTTAGAAAAAAAAATAACAATAGACGGAGTATACGGAATAAAAAAGTGCGGCAATTTTTTTTTTACGATGTGACGTATCTCAACGAGCACGGTCTGTCGAGAAAACCGGGAAACGTTATCAATTGTTACTATCGTTATGTTTTTCCCTACTAGGTACACTTCTTTGTTCTGAAGGCTGCGTCTATATATTTTTTGGTCTGTGTCTAGTATCTTATTGAGGGATTATGAATATTTTTTGTGTTTTATCACTAAGTTTTTTTTTGTACGTATTGCATCCTTGATACCTATAATAAGTAATCTTGAATTGAAATGCATTGATTGAAATTTCAATGTTAATCTTTGACAATTTTTTTACTTAAATTATGCGAGACATATCGTAATACACTTTCTCAAACTTATTGAGCATTTTCACATTTTATCAGCTTGTGAATCACCAGCACTTTGCATATGGCCGGTACCATCTGCGTATACTATGTTAATTGTTGTTATCTTACATCGACTTCAATATTACAGCTTTCACCTAGTATGTGTAGTATTTTGTATTTTCGATAATCAGATTACAGATTTTTTTTAACTGAGCTTCGATGTCACATAGGACTTTTTTCAATTAACTTTTTGTTACGTTTATTTTTACTAACTTTTTTAAAGTTGTAAATTCATTTTAGGTGTAGGTATATAAGGTTGGGTATGAATACAAATACATAGAAAGATTTTAATTTATTTGATAACCTTCTCAGTAATATAATGTATGTAGGTATTAGGTACTTTGTTTCCACGAAAGTATTACCATTTTTATGACTCACAACAAGTTCATTGACCGCTTATCATGTAGAATCGAAAAATTATTGCCGAGGTGTTGCTAAAAATATATCAAAACTATATTATTTTTGTAGAACTTTCTTGAGTTCAACGACATCATTTATAAAGTTACGATCCATACTGAACTTCTTTATAACTATTTGATAAATCTTTCTAGTCCAACGAGCATTTCACAAACTTTATTCTTTCGGTGTTGATCGTAGGGCAGGAAATATATTTTCACATATTTCTATGGAAGTTTCCGGACCCGAAGGACCACAAAAGGGTTTGCATATCCATAAAAATCCGGAATAATGATGAAATTTTCATATTATTATGAATCTCTTGAGAATTCCATGGTTATACGAGTAGGTAGTTGCTTATTATCTATGGGATCTAGGAGAAACTATATATTAACACGTGGAGGTTTTTAGCAACCCTTTTTAGCAACGCAAGCACGTACTAGTTTAAGATTTGGTATAGTTAAAGTTTACATGGATAAGAAGTGCAGAAAACGAAATTTTATGTATAATGGTAATATTTGATACACAATTACGTCAGATACACAATTACGTCACAATTACACAGACACACGCGTTTGATGGAAGGCCACCTTAACAGACTGTTGACGTTGACATTAAAATTTGCTTACCAGGGATAACAAACGATTTACGGTCTATTGTTTTACTCAAAATATAGTTGAATTTCGATCACAAAAATAGACCTTTAAAAATAGCTGTATTTAGTGCTAGTTATCTTAAAAAATATTAGTACAATACATTTGTTAAGGAAAAAGTATAACATACTCATATCATCATCATCATTCATACTTAATAAAAATGTTGATTGACTGACAGACACGCTACAGCCTAAACGGATAGACCTAGAAGCATGAAACTTGGCACAGAGGTTCCTTCTAGAGTGTAGGGGAGCACTAAGAACGGATTTTTGGAAATTCCCATTTTAAGGGGGGGAAATAGGAGACGAAAGTTTGTATGAAAATTAAAAAAAATTTAAAGCAAGCATTTTGCAAATTAGTATTTAAGTTTTCGATACTAAGCTAAGAAGTGCGGATTTTAAAAATTTTAGAAAATCATTCCCTATGGGGGTGAAATAAGGGATGAAACTTTGTATGAAAATTACCCAAATTTTAAAGCTAGAAGTTTGTAAATTCGTGTTTGGGTGTATGGTTGAAAAGAATGAAGAACCTTATTCATCGATTTTTTAAATCAACCCTTAAGGGGGTAAATATCACCACAAAAGTATAATTTCCGCAAGCAAAGCTGCGGGCAACAGCTCGTATCAAGATAAATAATTACAGAGCCCTATCACGGTTGAACCAACACGCACTTGGTGAGTGTTGTATTTCTTCAGGGTATTCTTTTGTGTTCTCAGGGCTAAAATGTTGCTCTGCACACAAGACAGTCGTGTTTAGCTTAGAAATGAGACCGGAAATAGGGATGCCTGATCTTTTGAATTGAATCGTGCTCCATTGAATCGATTTACAATAAGAATCGTTTTTATGTGGATCGATATTTTGAAGATCGAAAGGAATATTGTTGTACGAAGTTATTTTTATCATAATTATTAATACGTATCAGTAACGTAAATACATACATTTCGAAAACTTTTGTATGTAATCATAGTATCATCACAAAAACATGAATGTGAAATGATAGCCAACTTAAATATTATGATACATTATATGCCTTGGTTGTTTACTTCACGGACCAAAAGAACTGAGATCTAAGATTTTTTCCTCCCACCTTGTGAAATTGGGAATCGCATCAGTTCAAAATCGTTTTAACCAGAATCGATTTGATAAAATCGAAGATTGTATTGTATCGATTCTCTAAAATATCGGTTCCCATCGGCATCCTTAACTTGGAAGTGCTCGAGAGGCCGAAAAATGTTCGTCATTTACATTACGTTCCGGGAGCGTCAGGGTGAATACAGCACTTCTGCGGGACTGCGCTGGTAATGACTTGTACTTTATTTTGCGAGGATCAAGACATGTCGGTCCATTCGTTCTTTATGGCTTTAGCAGCTGGGTCTATATATACTGAACTGCAATCGAGTGCTATGTTATTTACACGACTTTAAACACTCTTTTTGACTAACACTTCAGATACAACATTATCAAACAATAGATTATAGACTCCGACTAAAAAATATATAGACTCCCCTCGGAACAAAAAAGCGTAGTTGAAAAAATTGTTACGTTTTTAACAAATGATAACGTTTCCCGGTACATTAGCGCGGGAGATCATGCTCGTTGACATACGTCAAATCGTAAATAAATTGACTTTACTTTTTTGTCCTCTTTCTGGTCTGTGATTATAGATTCGTTCAAAGTAACTGGCTGGAAGATGTTAATTTCATCGTTAACTGTGTATCGACGGGGCTTTTATTTATTTTATTTTCACTATATAACCGGAAATTATTTCCCATTTTAAATCCTTTTAAATTACGCGAAGTGAGTTCGTGAATTTTTGGCTTTTTTGTTAATGAATCATGAAACGTATGTAAATTGCCGTGTGTTGTGGAAAATGGCTCCCTATTGGCCCATAAACGAGTGTTACTGCATTTTGTTTATATTGTTTTGCTATTTGTTGACTAATTTATGGCCCTCTATATGTGTATTTAATTATAAGGCAACATTATGCAGTGAGTCATTAATTCACCACATGTACCAACTCAAAATAAATTTAATAAAATTCAGTGTACGAATTAAAATTATTAAATCGGTAGATATTATTTAGCTTTTCCGAAGATTTATGAACTTAAAAATTGTTAATAAAATTTTAACCATTTTCATACCCGTTTTTCAAAAGATTGGTACTTCAGTAGGTATATCAAAGAAGAGGACTTTGATCAGTGCCGTCTTAAGCATATTCTGCG
>LGAG01000591.1:1251106-1280566 GCA_001278395.1 Lerema accius
ACAAATTTCGAGTTAATAATTCTTTATACAAACTAAAATAAAATACTGGACTTAATCAACGACATTCCACAAGAAAGTCTAGGATTAAATGAGAGGCTAAATGATGGAGTAGGTACGGAACTTGAAGCGACCGCAACAAATGAGTTCTTACCCAACACAAACATCCAATGCTTAGGTAACATAAAACATCCCGTTCTTAGGTAACATGTCAACATAAAACATCCTATACTATCGTAACATATCAACTATGTACGAAGGTGCTTACGTTGATTAGTGTCCCAATTCTGCTAATTTACAAAGGCTTTAGTTAGTCTCAATTAGGTCTGGCATTTAGACCCATTTGCGGTTTTGTTTATTTATTTAAAACAATGTGTAAGTTATTGCAGGACATATCAGAATAGAATAACAATCGAAACTTAGAAGAGTCATAGTAGTGTAATTGTTTGTCAAGCTAGCAGATGGAACCTGTCAGATCACTGGAACCCCAGATTGTGTTTCGTTTAGACATGTGATTTACCACTTAAAATGAGAGTAACAAACAAAAATACATGAAAATGCGATTTAATTTAACATTTAAAAAATGTATACTCAAATTAAAAATCTCTCAATAAAACTGTGTTTGTTATGAAACGATTCTTTTGATATTTCTTCGGGACGAAGTCCGTAAGGCGGTAAACCGCAGGTAATCAAGTTCAAAATGCGGATAAGTAAATAAACCCTCGCTTTTTCATTTTGCAGAGTCGCTGAAAATACCCCGAGGAATACTCTGAGCTTATTGCTTCTCTGTTCCGAATCGTTCTCCTCGGGCAAATTATCATAGGAGCTAGGAACTGATGTTAAAGGAAATACAATTTCTTTGGATTAGTAGTCTATTGGTGTCCAATTATGTAGAAAAAGGGACTTAGTCTGTGGTCAAAGTTCGACCATAATGATACGTTATGCCAACCTATAGAATAGACTATGTACCTTGTTTGTTTATTTCGATATCCCTTGCAAATGTCAACGGAGCATAAATTCTGACGTATGTTTGTGTGTGTCTAATTATATACAGGTGTATTTGTACATATTTCTTAAAGAATTTTCTAATTATTGGTTGAATATTAAAATTGAATAACATTGCCAATCAACCTGGCACGCGTCATGTTGAAACTTGTGTTAATGATATGATGGATTGCAGCATGTACTCGTATGTTTTACATAGTATGTAAGTGGTACAGCTTTCTGTACCATTTGTACCAGTTTGCTTCACGATGGTCGATTGCAAGTGTTAACAGTTACCACTGTTACTAAACAATAGTTTTACTGATGATTGGTCAAAGTACCTACCTAAGTCCCGTCTATTAAATAAGGTCCACTTTTCTACTGAGCTATTTACGACTGGTCTATAAATAGAAATAATGGTCACAAAAAATGGATTTTTTATTAAAATAATGTGTTTTTAAATATAATTTAAAATAAAAATTGTATTGTAAAATGAGTCTAGATTTGAATATAAGAGTATGTATATGTATAGTCATATCATAGTATTTCATAATATTTATCATATCGTAGATAACTATTAAAAGGTCAGTGACCTAAAACTGATATTGATTTCTATTTATATTAAAAAATATTTATTTTGAGTTAAAACAATTGACGGCAGTTTTATATCGCAACTTAATAATAATGACGTGGATTGCACGTAGTGTAGAATGCACTCGCTATTAACATTCCATCACATGTTTAGCATTTAATTGCAGAGCACTCGACTGATTACAGATTCATCGGTCGCATATCGGCTTAGAAAACGACTGAATTAACGCCTTAATCGTTTATTGTAATATCTCAATTGGCATACTTTTTATGGTAATGTGACGCGCTTTGTATAATGAAGATGAGGTGATATAAAATGAATGGAAGGTGATATAAAATGAATAACATTTGAAACAGACGTATGGTGATGATGATGATCAATGTGCATAGGATATTGGAGGATAAAACATTGAACAGGGGTTCTTTATAATGTGTGGAAAAAGTGAGAATCGAAGAGATTATCTCGTTGTAAAGTTAGGACCTTAAGGGTTAGAAATCTAAAAGAATCAGTATGTGAAAATAAAAGGTTAAAATATTGCAAAGTTTCCTTAGATTGATGGGAAGAACTAAGTTTTTTTAAGAATTCATCCCATAAAATGATAAATTTAGGCTCTTAAGGATAAAGATTAATACATGGACTCATTTATTCTGTAGCTACATATTTATTTAAAAGCAACATTAATATTTCGTTTTATTGTAATGTATATAAAGATAAGAGCGATATTTGAAACGGAACTATCACAAAGTTCAGACTTAAAGCGGAACTATGAAACGAAATTGTAAGAAATCCTCGTGCGGGAGAAATCTCTTTGAAGTCAAGCTTAGCCCGATAAGAAGTTTTACTATTTTATGTATTTGCGATAGAAAAATATTGTTTTGTGAACTATACAATACAATATAACTATCGTAATATTACCAGTTCAATTTCGTATATGTATATGACTATTGGAATTGGATCATTGATTTACGGGCGTCTGCGTTATATGTTGTCCCTTTTATACAGTTTGGTTGTAAATCTGAAACTCACGTACGTAACCGAACTTCCGGAACGAATAGGTTTTTAAAACCTCGAAAATAAATGGAAAACATGGCCGAAACACACCTCGGATATCTGGTTTGGTAACTGTTGGTAGATATGTATTATATGTACTTTTTGTCGACCTCGCCTATATTCAACCCATTTTTTTCCTTAAATTCCTACAGCCACTTAGTAATTCAGTAACATTCACATAATTATATAGGTACTTGATTTTTCTATAAACAGATAGATTAATATGAAATAGCAAATGTGGAATATTCACTCATTTTCATGGGTTGTATGCAAATCGAATAAAATTGTTACGTGTTATCATGATAACGAATCAAATAACCTATAGAATATATCATTCTACATATAAAAACTTTTCTAAAAACAACTTAAGCAGAATACAAAAGCATGACATACGGAATTTAATTTTACTTTCTAGTTTTAAGTAAATATGTTCCGCGCGTAAACTGCAATGTGAGCAGAGAATTAACATGAGAGTTCGTATTTAGAGCTCGCTTGAGATCTTGTCAGTTAAATTTTCCGCATCGAATAATGTAGGGCAGAAATTTCTTATAAAATTTGCATAAATTCATGGAAAATACCCAGTTTCATCCATAATTTAATAGGCACAAACATGTTTGTAATAGCAAAACATTAATACCTTTAAAAGTCTAATTTACTTTCAAAGTGACTAATGCTTGTGCAGTAATTCAAAGAGCACATTAGATTTCACACCTTTGGTTTCGAACCGAGAACTTCATAAACATGTTTGGTGGTTTACAAACGCGACATGCTTCATATAAGGCGTTTCACCTCGATTTTTAAAACTGCCAATAAATCTGAACTGTGTTTAAAACTACCAACTTTCATACTGCATAAATGGAATTCAGTGACCACTTATAATCCCAATAATTTCTATGTACTAATGAAGCTTGAACCGATAAAATTATTTATGGATTAACGAAATGGGTTTCATTATATTTCAATGCCTATAATGTAGATGAAAACTTTGGAATAAGTACAGTTTTATAGTTCTGAATTAAGACTTAGTTATTGAAATGTAACGGCCCGTCTGCTGTGAGCCGACGTCTTTCAGACCGGAACGCTTTGCAGTAATACGCCTTGCATTTAAACTGTCTCGAATATTATTATATTAGTGACACGGTTCTTAATTAACTAGTTTGAAATCAAAGATGTTGAACTAAATACCTTACCTTTGTCCTTTTGATGTGATTCGAATTGCCTGTATTTTTTTTTGCTAAAGGCAATAAAATAAATGAGTGATTTTAAACACTGTATGTGTAACTACACATAATTCGCATCGAAATATTAATTAAAATGTAGACTATACGAATATCCATACACTAACATTAGCGTTAAAAGCCTGAAACTTAATACAAAATTCTTATTTAACAAAAACGGACACTCAAAAGTTTAATATGTTATACAATCTACGTAACAATCACAGCTTTAACTAAGTACTAAGTCTTACCTTCGCCTCCTGTTATGACTTTTCCGCCTTTCATGGGCGGGCGGGTCGCTGGCGTAGGCGCCGGCGTCGCCTTCCGCGCTGTGCCCCGCACCCATCGTTACCCCATGCCACAACACACACCGTCACTGACACACACACACGACACCCTAGAACATCCTGAAACACCGTAGAACCTAGTTCCACCAACCCTTTCCTTGCCGCGCGGATCACGAAAGAATCGATTGTAAAAAAAGGCAGACTAAAGACGTGATTGTGCGTGAATTATTGCACTGTCTGGTAATGTGTGATGATGCACTTTTGTTTATGTTAGGTGTCGTGGTGTCCACGCCGCGTGGTCCCCGCGCGGCTCACTTAGCGAATGTGAAGCGTACCGGCGCACGCGCATGCCACACATATAAAATTAATTGGTGCGAGTAGCGAGCGACGACGGAACCGCAATAGATTCAATTATCTTATGGCATTAAGGGCAATGGATGAATTAACGGTTCGATTTAAGAGGAGTGGTAATTGTGGCATTCTGGAGCAATTAGAGTTGTAGATATTTTTTTGAATGGATGGATCAGCCTTACGGTTACTTGCACATTGTAATGTAAAAGTAAGATTTTTCTTGTAAACATAATATTATCTTACTTGGATATGCAAAAGGGACTCTCGCAGCTTATTAAATTTCATCAATCCGATGACTAATACGAAATTATTTATACAAAATCTACGGATTAAACATAAAAGGATGTTTTTAACACATTGTATGTGTATGAATTGTTCCCTAAACAATCTGTAATTAAATAAATTCATGAAATTGTGTTACATGATACAGCCAAATAAAATTATGACTACGGAGTTTCTTTCGATTATTATCATCGCCAAAAAACTGTCGTATTGTGGGTAAATAGATTTAAGAATATTTAACAATAAAGAAGTATTGGGAAGTCATTGGAAAAGTTACAAACTTCTTATACTCGACTACCTTGAATCGTAAATTATCAAGTTTAGGTATAACTTAATAAAGGAGCGAAGTAAAGTTCTCGTCGTATGGTCTCTGGTTGGTATATCTAAAGCCTATTTCAAACAAACTTGGTGACAAGTAACAATGTTACCTTAGTTGAAACTCGCCGAGTATTTGCTGGGAATATTGTGCTAGGTTCTGAGCAATCGTGACAACATTATAAGAGTTACAGATTCTACTATAAAGAATTTTAGTTTTGTTTTTTGTAAAGGATTACTTACCCTTGCATTAAAATTATAGAAGTAGGTACGTATAAACCGTTAAACGAATGCTATTTTATTTAAAACCAATATACCCAATCCCCGAACAATGCCCGAACGTTGTATGAGTTATATTAAAATGGCATATCCCATATTGAGACGACCACGTAAGTCTAAATCAAATGTAGTCTTTTTTATTTACAAAAATTCCTTTTAAACTACCGCAGTTCCTTGTTTTCAAAGACGAAAGCAAGTTGTACAAATATGGCTCCAAGCAACCGTATGTATACGAAAAGCGTAGTAAAAAAAATATGTCTAGAATTTTTTTCGAGAGAGACTTTGTGGAAAATACCTTTGTGTTAAAAGAAGCATTATTTTGCCTATATGAGATTACGCAGATATGTGTATTATCGATACTAATTTTTTTATTCGGAAAATCTATTATTTCCCTTTTATTTTCCGGTCTTACCGTCTTTGATCTGATCGACACACATATGTGTATAAAAACATGTCGTGTCATATCTCCGGATCGACTTAACTGATTCTAACGTTTCTTAGATGACCCGCTCAATAGACTCTAGAGATTAGATCACAATGTATCATGTGATGAGTGTAATACACTTGAAGTAGATCGATGAAGTCGTTTTGAGGTTAAGTTTTTATTTAAGTAGAAATCGTCAGTTATATTGGTATCTAGGATATAATAATATTTTTCCGGCCTATTTAACACGCAGTTTGTTTTCATGTTATTCACACTTACTCAGTGATATATAAGTGATTTCATCAGTTGAATATTACTGCCTAAACTTCCTTGAAAATTAATGTTTTTGTTTTAAAACAACACATTAAAAGAAATGGGCTACACACTACAGCACTACTTTGTGTATATCTACCTATTACGCGTTAACGTTAAAACAGTCCAACGATTCCTAAGATTCTAAATACAAGCCTACATTAATCTTTCTACCTTAAGCTACTTTCACATCCTGAGAAAAATATTCGAGGAAGTGTTCGGTCACTTCGCTGTTTCCTCGTGCCTTGGACGCGTCTCGCAGCTAATTGTAGTGATCCGCCTCGGAAATCGCTTCGCTCTCG
The DNA here is from genome assembly GCA_001278395.1 of Lerema accius. Taxonomy (NCBI): domain Eukaryota; kingdom Metazoa; phylum Arthropoda; class Insecta; order Lepidoptera; family Hesperiidae; genus Lerema; species Lerema accius. The sequence continues at coordinate 1,257,499 of LGAG01000591.1, forward strand.
TTTCTGCTAATTACACAAGCGGCTGCTTTTCCAATGGAAAACGTCGCTGAAGAACGGCTATTGTACCGGTCAATGTAAACCTCTTCATCAACTATACCAAACTTCTCATACTCATTGAATATTAGGTTGTTCATTTGGTTTATGTTTTTATTGTGTTCGATTTTCTCGTTCTTCCATAACCGTATGACAAATGTTTTTGATGTAAATACACGATTCTCCAGTATATATTTTTGCTCATCGTCTGTCAAATCATTTTTTTGTTACATTTGCCAATTGCATGTTTACAATTGTATCTTTATTGGCTAAAATATAATAAACTAATGAATTAAAAACTTAAATGTTACATGTTTTAAACATTTTATAAATCTGTTAAGGCCTTGTCTTTCGAACTACGACTTACTTTACATATGTAGAAATAAACAGGATTGTTTGGTTAGACTTATAATAATTGTATTACCATTAACCATAATAATTGTATTATCTTATGGATAAAAAATACACAATTGTTTCCGTTTCAATCTGCCAACATTGTTACCATGTTCAATTAACGCATTTATCGGTATAACTTGCTAAAGTCAATAGCAAATGATGAACACTACAGTACCTACGATATAAAAATATTAGAACCATTCTAGTACCTACATATTTTTTCTTTTTCCAGTGCTTTATCATCATATTTTTTTATATATTTCACCTCATATATTGTTCTCGAGAGCAATGTATCTGTGTCTTATGAAGCAAGTGTCTACAAAATGACTTGATTTACGATAACAGAATTCTATTATCTTGCAAAGAAAAGAAAAAAACGTAACATGAGCCATAGAGTTGAGAATTCTATAATCTGCAAACTATCTAAAAAGAGATCGGGTATCTTTTGAAAGTTATATCAAACAACGAAAAAAATTTACAAACTTCTATTAAAAAGCTAGAGGTTTAATACCAAATTGTAAGTTTATTTTTCTACAGGATTACGGACTTTTAATAACGAAAGATTGAAAAGAGTTTTAAGTGAATTATATTATTGAATATTTTAATGTTTAAACCATACTTTTGTAATATGTTTCTGCTTTATTTTTCGTACTAAAATCTATTAGACTTGTCTAATATCGATATGTACTCTTAACATTTTGTCTTTGACATGCTTTTAAATACCTACTGACCTAACGTTGGAACTATTACCGTACTCGTATAAACATAATACTTATGTTAATAAATTTAACAGTATACGTGCATTATGTATTACCCGTTTATTTCTGTCTCCCTCTTACTATTTAGATTTTATATGTGAAAGAAAGGGATAGCTAATAATGGAAATTCTGCAGCTGGTCCAAGTCTGTGGACCGGAACAAAACGCAATATTCTTTCAATAAATTGCTAATATGACTGAAGTTGTGCATGCTTTGTTGAACTTTTAAGTAGCAAAATTTATAAATAGATTGGATAGTTATAATAGTTATTACAGATATAATATAGTTATTACAGATTATAGATACACCTACATGATATAGAGTAGGTACATCAATCTATTTTAGAGTCTATAATGTTTTGTCGTTTACATGAAGAATGATCCATTATTTCCCAGTTTCAAAAATGAATTAAGGATGATTCACGCTACACCGTGCCCGGACCGGGCCGTGCCCTGGCCGGAGCACGTTCAAACATTGTGGGTATACATTTTGTATGAAGTAATTCATGCTAGACCGTGTCTCGGCCGGGCCCGGCCGTGCGCCGTCCGGGCACGGCCGGGGCACGGCGTTGAAATGTCAGTGGATATTGTTTCCCGGCTCCGGCACGGGCCAACAAACAAAACACATACACATACACATATACAGATATAAGAATACACCGAAACAGCCCGGTGTAACATGAATGACTGGCTCGGCCGGCGCACGGTGGACGTGTCCCGGCCGAGGCCCGGCCCGGTTGCCACACGGTGTAGCGTGAATCATCCTTAATGAAGCTTTTACGCACTCAGTAAAATAAGACTAACGCAACTAAACAAATGAGTAACTAATTTCTAAATTGCTTCCTTTTCTATAGGATGTTAATTATGAATGCCTGCAAATGGGCCATTTTAGTTCGAAACTGTTGTGGATAGATACATAATCGTAAACTTGTCTGTCTACAACCTGCACGCGAACATAGTCGTCTAGATACTGTTTTAGGATTCCGCACACCTCAAGAGCATTGATGTGGGTTTATTACTAAGAGTTGGTTATTTGATTCGTAAATAAGGTGACCAATGTATATTAACTAATGGTTAAATTAACGACATATTACGAACGATTTTGGCGTTATTTTTAACCATTGATCGCCTTAACTACGGATCAAAAAACTGACCTTAAAAATTCGTGGTTTGTCCGTTTGTGTCAAGGGTTTTATGATTACTGTAACAGTACCTTACTATGGCTATATAGCATGAAATAAAAATAGGTAATTACCGAAAATTTCTACAAATTTAAAAAGGGACCCTATCAAAATTTGTTTTTTTTTTTTTAAACCCAACTCACACTTGACAGGTTTTCGTAATTGTGTTAAAGCGTAGAAAAATCTAGGTGTAATACAATCTTTCCTAAACGACCAATTTTCAGGAGGATACTGACCTATTATATAAATCGAGCGGATAGCCTGCGATTTGATATCCTACCTATATTTTTGTTACCAAGTCTAGGGATTACTTTCCGTGTTTATGTTAGACCCGAGCTAGCTATTATATTTCCGATTTTGGCGCAAACGACCAATTTGCACAGTTTAACGTGTAGTGATTTTTTTCTTCAAGATGCTCGTTTTTATGACGTTAAGTGCATTGTTTTGTACTAAAACTGAGGGAAAGACTTATTTTTAATGGGCAAAGAAAAGCACACAAAATTGTTCAAACTTTTTAGGGGTGAATTTTTGATGAATGAACCCTTCTTTGCTAGAATTAATGTGCAATTTATCTTACCAGACAAATGCATTGGACATTAATCAAAGTCTACCAAGGTATACTAACATTTTATTAAAAAAAAACATGTTTATTTCTACGTTTCCGTCTACAGAGTACGACAGGTTATCATTATTACTATCACGTCTAACACACCTGGTGAGTCGCAAAATCGTAGAAATATTCCCATTTCATCTGAATGTCATGCTATTCAATAACCGTGGAATTATTTCCAGAGCTTCATCGGCTTTGTCTATGGAATCTAAAGTATTTTTTCACCGAGTGAACTCTCACGTAGCGTAAAATATTCTGCCACGTGGCTGAATAGCTTGCGAACCTTTGTGGGAGTTTTAAACTCCGTGTAGTCGTTGGAATACAACTGCAATTTTTTTAAATATTCAATTGCAAAACTAAAAAAATATTAAGTAAATAAAGTGTATTTACTTATTTAAATTGCTAAAGTGCAAAATCTTATGAATACAAATGATGATTCTCTTCCAATGTGCATAACTCAATTAAGTAGAAATGTACTCCTAGAAGTATTTCCACATAGGAAATGGGTATACATATTTATTTAAAAGCGACTTTAAAAACGTATCTACATATTACAATATTACTCTAAACACGATATTTTAATTATTTAAATACTCAGTAAACTTCATTAATTCCTTGACGCTGTTTTTTTATGTATATTATGAAGATGATCAAACGAACTTACACAATGAAGTTAGATCTGGATTATCACTTCCCTGTATGTTACAACACTGTTCCCTCCTTAGAAACCAAATCGCCGGGTTCGCTGAAACATCCGTGACCTACTTTATACTACATGACAATTAACGTTTGCTTGCGCCTTGTTTACATCTTGTTACGTGTCAGCAATGAGCTACATGTTCTTATTAATATAACACTCCCAATTAAATAGTGTAACAAATTAAAAAAATTTAAATATTTAAGAGGACACAAAAATTATATTTTTTTGTTTGTGATACGTTTTTTTGGTCTTTTTGCAATTAAAAGCTCAAGTGTAATAAAAAATTACATTTTGGTGCACTTTTTTTGTACAGAAAAAAGCCTCACTGAATCCAATCATCCTGAGTCCAATCATCGTTTTCGGGGAATTATTTGGTGGAGCATTAAAAAAATAATTAAATTCATAAATGACGTTTTAGTAAGCTGTCAATTATAAAAAGCTTTTTAGTCTTAAAGCACATACCTAATATAGAAGTGATCTGTATTTAGCGCACGAAGCCGGACTAATCGAATTTAATCATAGTATATCCTCGGAACTAATCTAATTTCATTCCCCTGATATTGTATGCGTCACGTGACCAAATCTGCTACGAACTATGATGCTAGTTCTTTGTTATATTGTTTGATATTAGTAACTAGAGTTTAGACGACCCCGTTGCCTAGTTGGTAGTGACCCTGCCTGCGAAGCGAGGGGTCTCGGGCTCGAATCCCGGCCGGGGCAGATATTTATGTGACAGATGTTTGTTCTCGGGTCATGGGTGTTAGTGGTGTGTTGTCCATGCCACCCGCGACACAGGGTCATGTGTTACCTTTTATTATTATATTATTTATATTCAACCTTGTTCTGACTAAGCCAGTGTTTATAGCACAATAAAGAGAGACTGTCAATAGTAAAACTCTGGTTTATACTTCGTCTCTTCGTTATTCGGGTAGATTTGCGTCTGTAATTAATTGGATTGAAACAGTTTTTTTCAGTATATTTTTATGTTCGATTAAAGTTTATTATGAAAAAGAATATTACAAATTTAAATTCATACAACAAATTATTATGTACAAGGATAGTATTTGGTTACTTCTGAAAGTTTACTTGTTACTTTTATTCTGTTTGTATCTCGTTTTAAGTTTTCTGGGTCATGTTACCGATTATATCTGAGTCTTCGTCATAGAAACAGATTTAAAAATAAATTTTATAGCGTTGAAAGAATTTTCAATACTTTGCTTACCGATGATATGAATAGCACCATTTGAAGCATTCGCAATTCAATTAAACATTTTAATATTTTATTCAGACTTATGACATGTCTGCTCTAGTTCTATACAATAATATACTCGATTACATAAATCATTTTTATAAAAAAATAACTTTTTTTTTTTCGGTATCTATACTAATTAAAATTTTACATAAGTATTTTTTGACTTTGTTGTAAATACATACTATTGTTGCAACAAAAAAGTTCTAAAAATAAATTAACTGCATCATTTGTGACCTTGTAGGCCAGGTAAAATAAATGAAGATATGTTAGGGACAACTTCCGCGAGCTCAAATAAGTTGGAACGATTATTATAAACGAAAACAATAAAAAACCGGAAACCCGCACTGCGTCGTTTTATCCAGATTTTCCTTATTGAGTTTGGACGCGGAAATAGCCGCCACTACGACAGTTTTGTTACCAACTGTCTTTTGTTTAACGTACTTGTTCTACGGCGTGTTATCCTTGTGTTCGAAGTTTGTAATACAACTAACAGTAATTAAAGAATAAACAAATACCCGACTGCTAAAAAAGGATTAAAAAAAGTTCTTTCTTCATTTCGGCATAGATTTGCCGAAGCGAAGCGAGGGCGGGTCAACTAGTACTTATATAATTAGCCGTTTAAGTTGTGCAGCGTTTTAAATACATGGACATACATATATTACCTTCTGAATATTACCCTCTATCTGGAGCAGTCAGATAAAAACTATTCGTGATCCTGCTTACCTTAAGCCACGGATTGAACCAAATAGATTCTGCGCATAGATATTTTCTACTTACTTTGTTTGGTAGGAAAATGTTTAATTAGAAAGGAGAGCTACTTAACTCAGCTAATTAAATCTTTGACTATTGCTAATTAGGATTGCTCTGTACTAGTATCAAAGGTACTACAAATAAATAAATAAAATAAATAAAGTACAAATAAATGTAATTGGACGTGGCGCAAAGGGAGCGAAGTCACTCAATTCTAATTATAATTTGGACTCTAGTGTAGTATTATTCGAATGATTTTTTTAATTAAAAATGGATCGCACTGTGCTTTTAAACGACTTATCAAAAGCCAGAAGGATGAGACGAACTTAGATTTTCCTATACGTTTGGTATATTCTCATTACATTGGACAGCTTATCTATGGTGGTGTTCCAATATTTCTAATAGTTTAACGGGTGCTTTGAAGTATTTCGACATTAGCTCTACCTACCGGTTACAAATGTAGTTCTAAACCATACTCAGCTTCTCTGAAATACCTAAATCACAAAATTAAGTGAAATTGGTCTATTTGGGAGGAGTTCAATGACAAAGTTGTAAGTCATAATTTAATTAATTGAAATTCGTATAAATTATCAGAGACCCTGAAGGGACCCTACGCATTTAACTGCACAAAATCTACATTTGGAATTGCTGTGTCTTCAGTTTTGAGCTGGGTTTTACAGCTTTTCCGAGAGCGTACTTTTCTCTTTTACAACTTAGGATGAGCGCAAAAACCTGCATACAGGGTTCAAAAGCTTTAAACATTGTACATAATGGCCACTTTAATGTAGACGGACTCAACAGAAACAAACATTAAAGAGTGCTTCCATTTTTGTTGGTTTTTTGGATTATTTAGTCCTTGTTTTGTATTAAAATTGGTGTTAATTTGACTCTCCGGCTTTGAAAAATATAAAAAACAATAAAAACATGATTGCGTAATTACTTTCCTTTACTAATCTGTAGAAAAATACGTTAGCTGAAAAATTTCTTCTTGGTCATCTATTCCTATTTGTATTTAGGATAAATATTGTAACGAAAATAAAAAAAAAAATTGTTTTGATTGTAAAGCACATTCTCTTTTGAAGTATTTTTTAGATGCCAAAGTTTAGGACACTTTAATATTTAACTTTTTTCAAGTTAAAAGCTGCTTCGGATAACTCTTGATCAATTTGTACTGTATTTGTATTGTAGAATGTAATGATACACTTTAAAATGTAAGTTAATACGAAGTAATTACCCGTTTTCTTGGACAAAGTGACGTGTTATCAATAAGTCTTACGAACGATCAATCACTTTTTTCTCAGTTAAACGTAGAAAGTAATGGATTCTCACATTATATAGCGCAAGTGACAATAGAAGATTAATATCAAAAATTATACGTTAAAGCCACTTTATACTCTATATTGGCACGACACTGTTTTGAATTATATAGTAGGTAGTTGAAATGACTCGAATAAAAACATCATAATTTATGATTCTATTTTCCTTTTAAATGAACCATTTTAAATGGGAATTAATTTAAGCCATTTGGCGCAATGGGTACTATACCGGACTGTAGTGCTACGGGTCTTGGGTTCAGTTCCCACTTAGACACAAATTTGATTATTGACTTTTTCTTTCTGTTCTTAGTCTAGATAATTATATGTATTTTACCCGAGTGCATCATAACAAGGGAAATGTTTTTTCTGCGTACCTATATATTTTATTTGCTCGTATGTTTGTCTATTTCTTTCGCTCGGTCCACAATAATGTGAATAAATTGACTCATTTTCATGATCAATATAATGTTACAACATCTAGTCTAGACAAATATGACCAATGTTGGCGCAGCAATTTGGCTAACTATGTGAAGAATATTGATGTGCAACAACTTGTGTCAAATGTTGTGTAATAGTACAATGAACTTCTAGACAGAGTAATTTGTGGGACATTTAGTCTTGTATTTGGCAGATATAGACGGTCTTTGAACTACAAATAATTCTGGATACATTTTGTTTAATATCAAGCTTGCTCAAAACTTAATATCGCGTATCAAATTATTTAGATTTGAATTTCAGATACGTTCACTTTTGTTTCTTTACAAAGCATAATACCTATGCTGTTGGTTTTATTAGGAAACTTAAAATTATTACTTTCAAAATATTGTAATTATGACAGCAAAAGTCTAAAAGGACCTAAGTAAATAGATCATAGTTTTAAATGCGTTTTTATCTTATAGATACTAATAATTAAAACAACAGAGATCGCTTTGAAGATTTTCACTACCTACATAGTAAAGACCCAATTAACTCCCCCTCTCCCCCCTTTCTTAAGAGTCAAAGGACGACCCCCGTGAAATATTTGTAACTGCCGAAAATACTTCGTTAAGTCGACATACTAGCAAATCCGTAGAATTACGACTTCAACATACATACTCGTATATTATTTTAACTTCAAAGCTTTTCATTTAACATGCCCTGAGGAGTGACACTTTGAAACAATAAAACGAATCAAGTATTATTGTGATATGATGCGTTTTTTATCTATAAAATTTTTCGAAACTTTTGAAAAGCTCAAAAAGTTATTTCATATTTTCGTGATTGCTTTCGAAGTCCTAATGTAGTACTTATTTATTACTAGACGATACCCGCGGCTTTGCCAGCGGAAGAGTAGAATTCATCCCAGGGGAACCTATAAACGGGATAAAATCTATCCTATATCCTATTCCTGGATTCAAACTATCTGTGTGCCAAGTTCCAGCTTAATCCGTTCAATGGTTAGAGCGTAAAGGAGGGACAAACATCCAAATATCCAAACATCCTTACAAACTTTCACATTTATAATAGTAGGATGAAAGTACATATATTTGTATCTCTCAGTAATTATTACAGAAGATTTCATTTAACTTTTTACAAAATCTTAAATTATTTCAAGCAATGGCACAATTTGAATTGAAGACGGTTTAAAAAAGTGACTTGTACCTAATATGATACATACATATAATATGAATATCCAATCCAATTACTTTCGTTCTGTTTCCAAAAGCTTTTCAACTTAAACAGCATAAAGCGCTCCTCGTTTATTGAATTCGATTTATCATTATCTAGGTAATCACAATGTAACATTTCGGCTTTACTTCGCGGGCATTGTGACAAATTTCCATTATAATTGGATTTTACGCTGAAAATGTCGAGTTTTACGCAAACATGCATTATTTTGATGTTGTCATAAATATTCACCTTTGTACCCAAACATTGGAGGGTTAAATTCAATTACTTACCATTGCATTGTTTCGTTTTGTGCAGCAAATGAAAATGTTTTATTATTGTTTTCCGGTAAGAGTAAGAGTCCGTATTTTGTCGGGATTTTTGGTTTCGTTGGGCTTTCTAAGTTCCATTTGAAATGGCATAATGGAACCTACGATATTATACAAAAAGGAACAGATATTTTATAAGCACGCTCGTCGCGAAGACAAGAAAACTACCCTATTGACCTGTTTTTTTCTTTTTTACGAACGAGATGCATTTCTGTAAAGATGAAATCGTTAAGGTCATAAAAATTCCTGTATTTTGGTTTTGGTCTTTATTTTGTTTGCTTATAAATATGTCTCTTCACCGTATACTTAAAATCCTTAAGTAATTAATTACAAGGTCTTGTTTATTACTAATTACAAGCGTCGCTTAAATTTTGTTTGTAAAGCTCATGGCACCAGGTGCACCGTTATTTACGGGGTACTTACTTTAAGGAAGCGCCTTCTATTGCAAAGAACGCCGGTAATATATAGGCACCTGTATTTGCCTACCTAAGTTTACTTTGGATTGTTTACATGGCGAAAATGTACCATGCTTACAGTAAAAAGACCACGTATTATCCTGATTTGAGTGTACTGAAAACCATTACGTATCTATAGCTGATATTTTAAAAGATGTTTTCATAATTTAAAGCAAATAATTTGGAGTAAGCCGGCTTTTTAGATGACAGCTTTTCGTGACTGTTTTAAAGGATTTTTTTATACGTCAGAAGAATAATGTTTTAAGATCGTATTTATGTTTATTTATTTGATACGCTTTAAAGCTCAAATGGTTTGAAGGTTAATAATGTGAGGTGTCGTTAGATTGTAAGGGGGACATAGGCCTCCGACCCCCCAAATTTCTAGAGATTTTTATGTACTTCTAGGACTGTACAAAAGTACGTACGAATGACACTTCGTAATTGTTTGTTAATGATGCAAAATGTCGTATTTAAGTAGTTTTCCAAATTCCCAAACATGCCCGTCGGGTATCTCTTATGCATAATGCAGTAAAAGCTTAACTCTGTTATCGGTTGTATTCAAATGTGTTGCTCGAATGTATACCCTGAGGCTTCTACAGTGAAATTCCCACTGCCGAATATGAAATTGTAATCCCTTATGAATTTGTTTGATGTTATTTGATCTTAGTCTTACCGCAAAGTGAACAAGAAATTCAATTTGCTTACGAATATTCAATGATTTTGTTTAAGAAGTTAGGTGCATTCTCATAATTAAGAATTCTCAAACTTATTTCGTCTCTGCCCTGAAATCAAAATTTATTATGTAGTACTTATTTACCTGATCCTATTGTAAATTTAAATATTAAGTTTTTACAATAATGTAATTTAGTAATTGCATCGACCCCTCTGTTTATTCTAGGCCATGTACGGCAAACCTATAAATCCCCATCCCCCACAAGTAGGCGAAAGTCATCCATAATGAGAATGACTAATATAATTGAAACAATCCCAATTCCCCACTTTCGCGACGGCATTGACCGCCAGATAAGAGATCATTGAAACCGGCATATAAAAAGTGTAATTATAAAAAAACCGCATTGCATGCAAACTTGACGCGCGATAAATCAACAGTGCGGAGAAACGGTCGAGATGATAATTAGGAAAGTGACAGGCAATTACGGCGACTAGCATCTGCTGGGAGGTTGACGTACGTTGAATTCAGTAGGTACTGGTATATTAACGTAAGGTAATTGTTTTAACGTAAGGTGACATATCATACATGTCTTCGTAACTGTCAGTAGCTCCCTTAGCGAACGTCACAAAAACAGCACTGCCAGTAACCCCTGCGTCAGGAGAATATTTTTCGAGCGTGTGTAATGTATGCATTTCTATTTCTTTGCACTTCGCACGCTATACGATTCATTTCTATTGTGACAGGAATATAGGGTTTAGATTTTTTGTGAATATTTGAGACATTCAGAGTTGTAAATAAAAATCTATTAGGTAGGTACACGACGGATGGTGCCTGAGCTAAAACAAGCTAGGCCTAATTTAAATTCAAAATGCAGATTAGAGTTTAGTTACTGCTTACTCTGTGTTTATTATTACTGAATATTGGAGTGTAGTCAGAGAATATTGGAGTGTAGTCAGAAGATCGATTTAACTTATTTGCTCTTTATTATAAAGGGGTATAAGTTTAAGCTATATTAATTACAAACATGTTAGAAGTAAGATCTAAGAGTCATTATATCTAACTAATTTATCTAAAAGCACACTCGACAAGCAACAGTTTGTCGGAAGCTCTCACAGAAGCATCGGTGAGCTTAAAGCACAAAGCTCGGTCGTTAATTACACCCGGGCTTTCTTACTTTTACCTTAGTTTTACTAAGCAATGTGCGACTTTTAGCCCCTTAAGCCCTAGTTCTCTTTCACTAAAATGGCTTTAGAAAGAAAGACTTTATAACAGACCTAGCTAAACTAAAGCACACATCGTTAAACGTAATAATATATTTGTTATTATATGAAAAAACTTAACGTAAATCATTTTGTCGCGTAGTTGATGTGATGTTTTATGTCCTATTATTTGGCATACTATCAGCAAAGGTTCCCAAACTTTTTTTTACAGACTCCTTTAAAAAGCAGCTGGTACCGGTGATCCTTCTGACCCGAAGTTTCAACCATATTCCCAAAACTCGACCAAACAAGGTGAAGTTTATATGTAACTGTGGAGATTTGTCACGCCAAAGTAGACTCCCGTTGAATTTGCCGTGGAACCCGAGAGGTCCACTTGAAGGCTTGACTGATGATAACATTTAAGACGTCACCACTGCGATAGTTAGATAGGCTTTATAATATTTTAATATGATGCCACCCTCTCCCTAAAAAATAATTCCATATTGTGGTTTTTATTAAAGTAGCAACAAACTAGTTTAAAAAGTGTAATAATTATTCTTATAATAGGTTGTATTCAGCTCTCAAATAAATTAGTATTTCGAGTATACACAGAACAAAGAACTCGGCGGTTGGCAAATGTTGAGAGCGTTCGTAATTATTTTAGGATCCGCATTAAAATGTAAATAACGTTATAAAAATATGCTGGTTTTACCATTTTTTAAGCTCACTGTACACAATAAATGTTAATTACTGCTACAACAGTTACAATTGTAGAAACAGTTATGTAAACAAAATAAGGTCATTAATGTATCTGAATGCCGTACTATGAGAAAATACGAAGCAGATTGTAATGCTATTTGTATCTATTGACAAGTACCTATTGATTAACAACGGAGCGTAACGATAGTTCGAGGGTAAAGACACTTCTAAAATGCCTAATAACTATTAACCTATTGATTATAATTTAAAGTAATGATATCAATATACAAAAACAAAAAAATCCGGCTGCAAAAAATTGGGTGGATATTATTATGTATATTATGTATACGTCGAAATCCGTCTAGATGTTTGGGTTGTAGAACAAGCTAAAGGAGTTAACATAACGACGTATACTTCATACTCTCGAAAAATATTACTTACTCTCCTTTAACGCAGTCGGGTAAAAATGGTTTATACAAAAACATCGGCTATTAGTGTTCATTAGATAATACGCTAACGAAATCATAGTTTAGGTAATTTCGTGCGAATGGTAAATTGCTAAGGTAACTTTGTTGATGCTTCGTCCAACCTTTCAGTTGAAGGCAGGCTAATTGGCTTTGACGAGTACAAATTGAGGCAAAGTTACCTGAATGCTTGCCAAATGTTGACGTAGAGAAACTCTCAGACGGATTCAGCTTTTGCCGATTGCTCCTTTTTCTCGGTTTGTACAAAACTTTCATATTACAATTTGTCTTATTTAAGCCGGAATTATGTAGGAAGAATGATAAGTTATCCTAAAACAATTTTGTTGGACAATCGGTGTGAAATGTAACGTATCTGACGATCCCGTAGCCTAGTTGGTAACGATCCTGCCTGCGAAGCGAGGGGTCCTGGGTTCGATTCCCGGCCGGGGCAGATATTTATGTGACAGATAAATGTTTTTTCTCGGGTCTTGGGTGTTAGTGATGTGTTATTTGTGTTGTCCATGCCACACGCGCCATAGGGAAACCCTACTGCGAGGGTATGAATGTGTTAGCGTTTATTTATTATTATTTAATTTTATATTTATGGCTAGTTCATGGAATTTAAACGAACTTTTTATTTTTCTTTAGGAAAATCGATCAATTTCGTGAAAAGCGTTCGTATATTTTAAGGGAAACGTAAAGCTTTGTAACAAAATGTCCTTGAGCCATGAGGCGTGTCTAACAACGGTCGAGTTTGTAATTGTTCCAAATAAAGTTGTAACAACTCTCGTACATTTCTGAACCGTGTCTTGTGTCCCCATCCATACTAATAATATAAGGCTGAAGAGTTTGTTCGTTTGTTTGAAGGCGCTAATCTCAGAAAGTACTAGACCGATTTAAAAAAATATTTTAGTGTAAGATAGTCTATTTATCGAGGAAGGCTATAGGCTATAACATAACAGTACAGGCTTGGATGAAAATATAGCAAAGACGGCAAAATTACGCGGGCGAAGCCGCCGGCGATTACTAGTCGTATATAATAGCGATTACTTAGTAATTTAAAACTAACGAAATGAACAGTAGCAATTGATTTTAATCAATTATAATTCTATCACACGATATAAAGGATTTATATCTGTTGTTATTTATAAAGTTTTAAGTCAGTAATACAATTTTTTTAGAAAAATGTGAGTCTTTCCTAGAGCAATGACAGGAAAATCTCCGCGTGATTTTGATAATGACTTGAGCGGTTTTTGTATTTCGTCTCATTATTTCCATAAAGTGGAAGTTTAAATATCATGAGAGAACTTAGAACGCTATTTCTCGGTATTCAGTGCAATAAAAATGTAAATAAGTTGAGCGTCAGACGCATTTCAATGTTGGATGGGTGACCGTTAACCGCATAAATCAATCGAGAAAGGATTTTTCTTGTTTCTGATGCAAATGCATTATTATGCACCATTATTTTCTTCTAGTACAAGTCACGCTCTGTATTATACATAATTTGCCGGGTATCTATTAATTCGTGGAGAGTTAAAATTTAAGTCCCGTTTGTTAAAAAAAACCTTTGAATATGAGATTTGACTTAATTAAAGTACTACATTTATTTTGAAAATAAATCAAAACGCACATCACCATGCACAAACACGTAACTCATACACCCCAGAACACAGGTTCCACTATACGGTTGACGTTGATACTGAAATATGTCAGTCAGGATAATCGAAAGAATCTATAGTCTATAGTTAGACATGTTGAGCTATGGTTGAATTTCAACCTCAGAGCGGGTTCTCTAGTTTATAGAATTAAAGGATCTTACCCTATTATGACCATTATTATTTTCTCAATTGCTTATATATTTAATGCTACTCAAACACTGTAGTGTTAGAAAAACCGTCAGGTATGTTTCAATCTTCAAGCTCTTACTTCAACCTCTAGCAATGTGCTATTTGCTGTTTACTAGGTGTAAACTGACTACTAAACAAGTCAGTACGCTCCTGAAAGTTTCCGAGTAGATAGTGTTTGTTGATTTCAACGCCAAAGTCGGGAGAAAATATCTCAAGATTTATAAGGAAATCCGCACAGTCTGTTATACTAGCAATAGAGTTCTTTATATCGCTTTTATTTGTTTTTTTTTATCCTGTAATTATTTACGAATAAATCCACTTAAATAAAACTGGCAGACACATACTAGGTATATACTATTATTTGCAACTTTGGAGTATCATAATAACGTATAGGCATAGCCAATTTGCACTCAAAAGCAAAATTTAATTGAATATAATAATATCTCAACACATAATCATGTATTTGGCTGACTTAAGTTATGAACGCTCGCACCATAACTGAAGTCTAAAGTTCTCGACATCTTAAGTAGATCATTAATATGTTATTCGTGAACTTAATTGCGAGATAAACGACCCCCTTGGGACCTTGTTTGTTGAGATGGATTCAGGGTTCAATCTATCTGAGGCAGGTATTTATGTGATAGTAAAATTCGTCTAGACCCTTGGATGGTTGATGTCTCCTTGGAGTACTGTTGCCTTCAGCTTTCAGAAAATCTAAATTAAGCCGAGGATGAAGCTTTTATTCTAGTAGTTACTTGGGTTTCATTAAACAAAATTTATAATATTTTGTTTTATAAGTTATTTTTATGCAAATGGCTTTTGTCTATAGGCATGAGATTTGCAACATTTGGCGTAAAATGGGACTTTATATGAATGATTAAAAAAACGCCCCAAAAATAAAGATACATAATACACAATATTATAACATACGAGTCTACTACTCGTACAATACGAGAGCGACTCTATATATGAAAAAAACGAAATAAAATGTCGATTTGATCACTAACGATACCATTAAGGACGGAAGTTTTCGTTTGCATTTTAAAGAACAATAAACTCTCAATAAAAAAAAATATAGCTAAACTTATAGAGTAACGTCTAAAAGAAGCCGTTACTTTATACTTTTCATATAATACTATTTTAAAGTGTTTCAATATCGTGACACCAGATGTCGTGTAGGAGTGTACGATATTGCCACTGATAGAGCTTCATACGAAAAGCTCGTTGTATTTTATACGTGTCTTTCACTCCCCTATCGCTTGTGCAATTTTGTTCAGAAAGCTTTTAAACTTTTTATTATAGCGGACACTAAACCTTGAACTAAGCATAAAGATTTATATATTTTACATTGATATTTCTGTACATGAATTATGAGTGCCTTTCATAGTTATACCTAATATTTAGTATTTAAATTTTGTTAAAGCAGATATTTTCGGAGTACCCATAGCATGACGGCTTGACTAGGCCGTTAGTGATAAAACAATTCCTGGAATGTTGGGTCTGGTCGGAAGTTGAATAAAGGTTATTCACGGACATACTAAGACCAAGATATGGCACAAGAATTTTATTGTGGTGATTGTCTGTCTGCTAAATGCAGCAGCAGTAAATAATTGTAATTACTTTAAAGATGCAAAAAGATATCTTTGTATATTTAATTTGCCATCCTCTATAAGTTCATACGCAGAGATATTAATATCTGGTGAACGCGAAATTGACCAACTTTGTTATTGTTACAGAAGTGTTGGTGACTTATCGACGTGGCCTGCCAGTGATCACCGTGCCACTACCGTCCCGACGCGAACGATGCCGGTTCACTCTTCGTCCAGTTTCGCAGACCGTGGGAGATCTACTGGAACAGGTAACTATTGGTGATTCAGCTCCTTAAAATATTTATGGGATTTGAAATGTCATGCTTTGTCCATACGAAAATCCATATTTTCGTTTGTTTTCCATCGTCGTACTTGGGATACCGTGAGGATCTACGGGAATAAGTAACCACTAATGATTGAGCTCCTCTCAATGCTATTGTCACTTGCATCCTCTTGAATGGATGGATGGAATTTTACAGTACCAGATGACAAACGGATTCATCGTGGTCTTTACTAATGCCAGTTTATGCCTAGATATTATCTGTAACATCAATAACATCATTTAAATGTCTTTGGTCATTTTCACCAACTAATCTTCCGCCTACTACCTTGCCTTCTTTATGTCTATTCTTATAAATTCTAAATGCAAAAGTTTTTACTACTCATATTCTCCCTGTCTGTCATTAGGTGAAAAAAGAAGACCGTGGCGTAGAGCGTGCGGCGGCGTTGGCAGCAGACGACAGAGTGCGCATCGCTGCCAGCGACACTGTGGAGTCGCTTCTCGAGAATGACTTCAGACTTATCATCAATGACACCGAGTACTACGTCAAAAGCCCTGCTCAGGTGAGAAGTGGCATTTGGTAGTTAAAATAGCTGAATAACCCGTGATGAGAAGTACTAGGTATGTTTTAATTCATTGAGCTGACTAATCAGTGGTCCAGTCGCCTGATCATAAGCACGTCATAACATAATCTTTGTACCGCCCCTAACCATTCTCTTTACATCCTGTAGGTTGACTGTTAGACAACGCTATTTAGCATTAAGTCCGCCAATTGTATTACTTTTTGAGGTTCAATGTAGAATAAATTAATAAATAAGCGCATCATTTAGAAACCTGCTTGCTGAAATTTATAATGTACCGCTAATCCTGATTATTTAAGATTCCTGAACAGTATCACGATAAACTGCTTAACATATTAATAAGAATTAACAGAATAATATTTTTCATTCATACCAAATTTAATATCCGTGTCTGGGGGCATTTCCTTGGGCTCGATCCCATGTAAATTTAATTATAATTCACTTAACAAAGATCCTCAGGAACTCTCAGGACTGTTGTTAATTTGTGAAAAAATTGGATAAGCATCGTATTTACTACACATTAAAACATTAATTGACTAAAATTATAAACGAAATGAAATGAGGTCACATTTAGACAATGTATCAGTTTGGTTAATTTAATGATAAGGATGAAGATGAGGATTTTTGATGAATTAGTTATCTATTGCAATATTGTACAAATACACAATTATAATCTTTTTAAAGATTTCTTCTGTCGTACCTGCTTGTGCAACATTCAAATTAATCATATTTAAGCCATACCTGACTTTTACATTATTATTTAGCGCCCTGGGAATCTACGGTACGCGTTTAATTAGACAGTTGAAGGGCGGCCCATTACATTCGTTTCCGAGTCTGCTTGGGAATTCAATTTGTTACATTCAAAATTTATTCTGTCTACATGAAAAGTTAAATTTGAAATGACGAGAATATTCTCATAAAATAAATATATGATGATTTAATTTGAGACAGCCTGTGGTTGTTTTAGCAACTTTATAAAGGCAGTAGAGTTTGAAACTGAGTTTGTTCGTACTTGTTATGATATTCCTAATTTAATTTTGGTTTATGATATATAATATAATAGGATGTAGATAGCAGATTTGAACACAGTAACACCATTGTTGTTACCGCTAAGAACATTTCTGGGTTTAATTAGGCACTTCTAGCTGAGGATTTCAGTCCTACGCAAAAACTTGATTCATGGCATTCCTCCACGAACATTTCGTGCTACTGAAGAGATTTGTAAAGACCATTATTCAAGCATATTTATCTACACAAGGTTACCCATTCAAATGCTTCCCAAGACAAGGGAAATGCTAAGAATCTTTAGTAGGACATGATTATGTCGTATTCGAGTATTGTCCGCAAGTTGAATAAAAAACCGATAAATTTTGAGAAATCGTGTGTATAAAAAGATATCTTATTAATAATATATAGGATAACTTGCTTTCAAATACTATTTTTTTTGTAAAAGCAATTGAACAAGACAATAAAATTGACAGTGATTTAAATACTACAGCTGTAAGTTCTATTTTGCATCTGGAAAAAGAAAGTTAAGATAAAAAAGAAAATGCTAAAATTCATAAGTACGAATCATTTGATTAGATGGATTTGATTATTTCATTAAACTTCGTAAACAGAGACCTAGAAACACAAACTGTCTGCCTAATTAAAATTATTGAGTAAAGTTAGAAACAGACGGAGTTGTGAACAGTGTTATAAATACAATCATGTTGTACTCAGTATTACGACGATACATTCACATTAGATGACTCTAGTCTAGTAACCCAGACTACTGTAATATGTAGATCAAAGTATAACTTATAACATGTGTCTTTAAATTAGTTGAAACTTATTATTTTTATGTTAGTTGTTGGTGACATATGGCATTGTATAATAGCATACTGAAGCCTTCTTAAAAATTGGATTGGGAACTTTCTTCTATTGGCATTGTTAGAGAATAGGCATAAATTACATGTTTATGGGCAAACTGTGCATTAAAAGGTTCTTTATTATATTTTTTATTATATGTTATAAACTCACTCGTTTATATTTTGCGTATATTATAAATTCACAATTCCAATTGAAAAATGAAGAGACGTCAATGTGAAATATGTAAATGTTTGTTATTTTCGAAGCAACACCGTTTACAGTTCATTGAACTTTCGACAGCCAGTCGGAATCGTTTGGCAGTGGAAAACAGATGTCTTTGTTTACGTTTCACTTATTGACGAGCTGAAAGCACATTATTGGAGTAAGTTAAGCAATGAAAAGCTTGAAAAAACTATTTTTTTCCAACAGTACTTTTAGAATCTTGGTAGTTTATTAGGACTCTAATATGTGTGTATAGTAAATCGCTAATTGCCATACCATCTCCTTGCAAGGCAACGAATCTTAGTGAGATGATAGGACCTAAGAGATTTGTCAAAAGTTTGAAGCTATTTTTAAGTTGTTTCGACATTGCCATCACTTCTATTACTTTTAAGGAGATTTCTACTGGAAATGGCTTAAATTATATGTATTTATATTAAACTAATCTCAAGCATTGAACCTCTTGGTTGTAATAAAGTTGTACCTTATCTGTTTATGCAAATATTTTTCATATCGCCCGCACGGATGATAGGAATTTAATATAAATTTTCGTTCCTTTCCATTGCATAATATTCTTGAGTACAAATGTATGTTTAGTATAGTTTCATAAGACGCAATCTTGACTTGCTTGAAACTTTGATACCGTTTATACTTGTAGAGGAAACTTAAAGCTTGTCACCACAGAGTCTGGCACGGTCCAAGTTGGCATAATGGCAAAGTTTCAAGAGAGATTCCGCGCTTTATACGACATGTCGGGCTGTCGTATCCGATTGCTATGATTAGTCTTTAAATTTTGTCAGACTTAAGATGCACTAAACTTTAGTAAGAACTTGTCTCTGTAATGCTTGCAGTACTAACGATTCGAATGTTGCTTCGGATTTCGAACTTATTGTTTCGAATGTAGGAATTTGGATTAGAGCAACAAATAACGCTACATACGTGGTATTGTAAATAACATAATAGGTAGATTTATTGAAACCTGGAGCCTTTATTAGTAGGTATGTATTCATACATGTGTTTCAATCTTGCGGTGTAATGACGTAGCTAAACGTGGAATAGATGCTAAAAATTGCTCTAGAAAAAAATCTTCGCAAAAAATTCCTTATGAGTTATATCTAACAGTATTAAGTTTAGTTATGAAGAGGAAATAAATTTTGCACACAGTGATTTAACCTCAGCTGGGTTGTTAGCAAACAGTAAGTCATCAATCATCCTAACTACATAATGCACTTGGCGCAAATCGCCTTTTATTTTCCATGTCGTTTTTGTACTTTCAACAGTGAATAACCAATTAATTCATGGAAAATTGAGCTGATTAACATGACTAAAAAGCGGAATAGTATAATTATTGCAAACACATTCCAGTAAACACTTATGTAGAGCAATATATTTAGAAAAAATATTTAAAAAAAGCGTGAAAATTGTATTGATAACTTGAAGCTGTGAGTACCAGTAGCCTAATTGCGAGGACCAAAATCTACAAAGCTTATAACTAGTACAACTGACCTCTTCATCAACATTATTAGAAGAGGAGCGCAAATAATTGAATTTTTGAACACATTTCAATAATATCACCATATGTTTTCTAAATTGGGAAATATTCGTTACTTTCGTGCGTCTTTCGTAATTATGGACGTCTCAAAATGCCCACTCACTTCGATCTTTACCCTAACTTTTGGTTACATGTCATATATTACAGAATCCTCAACCAATTCAATAAACATCACCATATCTTTTCTGTATTGGCAAATATCCGATGCTTTCGTGGATCGAATAATTATGTAGGTCTTGTAAAATGTCCTCGGCCGGTCTTTTACCCTTACTCGGCACGTATTATATATTACAGAATTCTCTTCGCATTCTTCCATGTCACCCTGAGGGCAGGACTAAGACGTTTGTACCTTCACCTGTCTATTCCTTTGGAATTTGTCGGCGTACGCTTTGGAATCCCTATATAGCTTCAGTTTCTCGTTGAAATCTGCTAATTCTACCTTGAATTAAGTTCCTCCGTGAACTTTGTGTCAGTAACAAAGATGTCGGAGGTCTGTGACACTTACAAATGGGACGATTTATCTCATTTCTTCAGTTAGAGGATTTATTTCTTTTTTCAATTGATTGTAGGGGGGAATAATAATTAAATTCCATTCTCTTTCTCAGTCATTTTATGTGTCCATGTTTTTTATGAATTTATGTATGAGCTTTTGTTTTATCTGCCTTTTCTATATTCTTTATATTCTGTCAGGGATGTTTTTCACGTTCTTCTAAATTAATTCAAACAATTTCTGACAAATTTATTCACAATAATTATTGTAAACAGTCAAGCAATTCACGGTCACCAATTACTATGCTACCATCATTAATCTACCACCTAACCGGAACATTATGGAAGTAACAAAGTTGTTCCGTTGTGTAATAAATTCCCAACATGTTTATGTTTGTTAATGGAAAATCCGTCTTAATCAGAATTTAAAAAAACATGAAAATTTTCTGAAGCTTCTCGTATTAAAATCGCTTAAAATTCTGGTTACCCCTGCAATAGAATAAGGGTTATAATTATAGCCAAAAGTTTTAGTAACTTTTATTATGCTACAATAAAAGTTTAAAATTACAGTTAATGCTTTAACTTTTTGGAATAACAGTCCTAATGGCTTCACTAGTACTATGTATAGTTGTAGACCACTTTTAAACGCAACGGTCACAAGAAAACCTTACAAGTAGGTATATGTCCTAAATTATTGCGAATCTTAAGTATTAGCCAAAATTGTTCTAAAAAGTGTCATCGGCCTTGGTTAAAGTCAAGTTAGTAAATGTTGAAAGAACTCAAGTACTTAATTAATTAACTAAATCAGCAGGCAGAGGTAATTTACCATTTTCTATTGAAAATGCTATGATTTTCTATGAGTTATGAATATTGTATTTGTCTGTAGTAACCTGCATCGATCCCAAAAATAAAATTAATTAATAAAAACACATTTGATCTCGATAATTTATCAAATTCTTTGTCTCTAAACAACCATTTGTCGAAAACAGTCCGACAAAAACAAATAATGATGAATGACCAGAGTTACGCAAATGAAAATCCATTTTTATTAGAACATTAACACGTAGCGACCTGTGCTGAACCTGAATACGAAATACTTAAATTAAGAGACAGCCTTAATAAAGAAAAGGTTAAAAGAAAATTATTTATGGAGATTGATGATATTTTTGATGGCATTAAAATGTTTGAACTAGACTCTGAAGACGTAGGTACTCAATATAAACATTCTCATGATAGTTTAATACAATAAAAACATTTCCTTTCTGCGAAGATATCAAGAGCAGGGTTTTTGTGTAAGGAAAAAACAATCTGTGAGCTTACCACTGTACTTTACTGGATTTGTTAATAATCCGCCAAAAAGAGAAGGGCTTTGGCTCGCTGAAAGCCTTCCTCTACTCGATAGTGGTTGAACAAATACTTTCACTACAAAATCTTGTGTAGATTGAACCCAAAGCTTTAGTATAGGATCTGATATGTTCTCTTGTATAGCTTTGGTTCTTGTCTCAAAGATATTGAGCATTCCATTAAACCTACACGAATATACGAAATTTTATCAAATCTTTTCTTCATATTACATTAATGGTTTTCGCTATTGAACTATAAAATCTTTCCAATTCACAGTAAAACAAAAGAGATCGTTACGTGCTATTTGAAAAGTAAAAGAAAATGAAAAACATGCTTGGAATGATAAACCGGAAATGTAGAAAGGAGGAAAATCAAATGTCTGTAAAAGACAGAAAAAGTAAATTGTAAGCCTGCGGAATTGTAATCTTTGACATATTTAATATTAAAATCTATTTAAACCAGAGTTAAATCGGGCACCTACCTTTTTAGATTTCCTCCGTCAATATCATAAAAGCTTAGCTGAAGTCTATTAAAATTCATTACATTGTTTGCTCTTCAAACTAAAAGAGTAATTTACGCGAGGAATATTATTATCTTGAATTAAGTGATAGAAGATAGCAAGAGCTTGGTCCCTCAAATTCTTGAAAATGCTTTAAGTTTGTGTCTTAATTTAAAGGATGTAGTTAAGTACTTCTACTTGTATATATGTAAGTATATAGGCTGTAATTCGTATATGTAGACATGTTTAATCTATCATTTCTATAATACTATAGTATTACACAATTTGTACTAGTAGTTTGATCTCCTAACTGTTGACCAAAACATGCAAGATTAAGATCAAATAACCTTATACCG
>LGAG01000591.1:1280933-1299325 GCA_001278395.1 Lerema accius
TTAAGTTTGTGTCTTAATTTAAAGACATCCTTTAAATTAGACTTAAGTACTAAATTAAGATACATATCTTGTATGTATGTATCATTCTACTTGTATGTATGTAAATATATACGCTGTAATTCGTATATGTAGACACGTTAAATCTATCATTTCTATAATACTATAGTATTACACAATTTGTACTAGTAGTTTGATCTCCTAACTGTTGACCAAAACATGTAAGATTAAGATCAAATAACCTTATACCGACCCGCTTGGGTAACCCAATGTATTTCCCTGACATCTACAAGTACCGCAGGCGTACATCCAACTTACGGTCCAATCTCGGAACCAATTTAATCTAATTGTGATATTTTATGGCTTGAACATTTTGTCAAAGATTTCAAAAGAATTGCTGTTCTATGCTCAACTTGATAGCGTTTTATGTTAGCAGTGAACTGTTGTTTTATGTTTTTCCGTACGTTCTGATTTGTTTTACTCTTGATAGGATCCATGTCGCGACTCATAAAATAGATTAGGATATCAGAAAACAATGCCAATAACGAATACTCTAATTCTCTCTTCCACAACCTACTTGTGCATGAGTGAGACAATGTCGAGTTGATATATTTACAATTTATGAAGATAGCGGGGATTAGGCTATCGTAAATTATTTCTTATACTTTCTTTTAAGAATAATGTGGCGTTCAAGAGAGGACAGAATATTTGTATCTCTAGATTCTAATCTACGCCGCTGTGCTTTTCTTGCCTTTCTATAAGTCTCATTTGTGACGTATACGTTTGCCGTTACCAAGTAAAGACAATTGTGTGTTTTCGTTTCAGGAGCGGCTGAGTTCAGAGGAGATAACGCGACTGAGCGACGTACGGAATCTAGTGAATCAGCTGTACGAAGCTCTGAATGTACGCGAACATCAAATACGTAAGGAGCGAGAACTGAGGGCGCAATTAGAAAAACTGATGGCTGAACTGCAGCCTTTGGAAGATGTAAGACATTTTGTAGAGTGATAACTACATCACAACACTTTGTCATCTCAAACATAGTAATGAAATTGTCAAAAACTGTCGTAGCTATATTCAATTGAATAGAATTTGGAATGTTGTGCACACAATTTAGATTATCTCGAATCTTTAAATCCATTGTTACTTTGCCTACCTTATAGCTAAGTTGTTCAGAGTGATCTTCAATAGAATTTACTATTGTAACAGAAAGTGATCTTCTTTACTAGTTCGTAATAACTTTGACATTCTCCAAATTCGCGTTCCAGAAACGTATGTCTTTGGAAGTGGAGGCAACTCGTCGTACATCCGCGTTGACGTGGGTTGGGTTGGGTCTGATGGGCGTCCAGTTTGGAGTCCTGGCTCGCCTCACCTGGTGGGAATACTCTTGGGATATCATGGAACCCGTGACTTACTTTGTCACCTATGGGACTGCTATGGCTGCGTATGCCTACTTCGTATTGACTAAACAGGTTTGTAGAAGCTTGTTACACAATATTAACTAGTTATTGTCTATTGCCATAAGTTACTGTCCATATTAATTATATGACGTGAGTTCCTTAAGTGTTTTCTGAACTGACGATAGTTACTGATTATTGGTGGACTTATTATTAATTACTATTTCAGGAATACGTGCTTCCTGATGTAAAGGACAGGCAGCATCTCCTTGCGCTGCATAAAAAGGCCAGAAAAATTGGCCTCGACATTAACCAATACAACTATCTTAAGGATGAGGTAAGGGATGAATTGAAATTTATTTTTAACTTAGTTCTAAACCGATGACAATGCTCAGTTATTTTTGATGCGACGATTACTTTTGAGAAGACTTATTATTTTGATTGGTTACATTTAGTTTTTCGATTTTATTCCCATTCGTAGCTTGAAATAATTTGTCTGTAGGCACATAAATTACTACACTACATAAGCATTTGTTGTTTATTATTATATCTTTTGAACTTGCTTAATTTGAATTCTTTCCTCTCTTCTACGCCCTTCAGATCGACAAAGTACAAAAGGACTTGGCTCGTTTGCGCGATCCCCTTCACATTCACCTACCGACAGGTTATGTCGAAAAAGACGACGATAAACGCTCTCCCCTAACCAAGATTAAGGATATGCTAGAAGAGACCACCAAGAAAATGAAGATTACGTAATGACACGTGACTATATTCACGCTTGTTTATCAGCTCCTCTCGACTATTCTAATGTCTAGCCTTTTCTATTGACGCTCACGTTAAACGCTGCCTTTAAAATGTATGGAAATGACATAAACGAAACGACGCCATCTTTGCACCTAATGTCATACCTATACATTTTGAAGGCAGCGCTTGGCGTGAACGTCAACAGAAAGACATTTATCTAGAGGAGCATGTGTCATTGCAGATTGTAATTGAGAAATCTCGTATGACGATATGTATAGCAGACGCTTATGTATTCAATTATATAAATATATCATTATATGTAGCCATTTAGTTGCATAGAAGATTTGGCACAAATTACAAACAAATGTATAAGTGCGTTGCATTCAATTTTACACGCGTTTAGTTGTAATGTGTATTAATAAAACCATTTCAATTATTTTAATTTACGCTATGAATAAGTCGTCTTACTGTATATGAATTCAATGGCTAAAATCAAGGGTATGATTAACAAGATTATACGAATACCACCGTTCACCAAAGTGATGTAAATAATAAAATTAAAAACATTATAATCTGCAATGACATCAATAATCTTGTTGCGATATACACATAGGTTACTGATGTAATATATTCCTTTAGGAATAGAGCTTGTTAAATTGTAATATCGTTGCATTTTTACTATTGAGAGAAATTTAGAGATTTTTGGCATAAAATAGCGGTCTCGTACGTACAATATCGTAACCCTTAAATCGCAATTTTACAGCAAAATTTGCAAAAATGTAGTTCTCGTATCGCATGATAATTCACGTAAACATGCATAGATTTCTCTATATTTATTTTTTAGAGGAAAAAAAAACATTAAAATAAGCTGATCGATAGAAAAAAAGTAGACAATCGCACTTTGGTTACGATAATGTACGTAGGAAGGTTCGATATTTGCTAATTATTTCGTTATACTGTGACAAACCTTACATTGGGTGAATAGTTTAGTTACTGTCTTTCTCTCTATAGCACTCTTAGGTCGGCCATCACGAAACTAGGTTGTATTGAGACGTAAGTACCACACATCAAATTATTTATCGTACGTATAAAGTATATTACGAACATATTTCCATACTGTGTGTGTAAAATTATGGGAACACAAACTTTTAGTATTACGTCGAAATATGACATTAGAGGCGAAATGATTTGACATGTCAAAATTATTAAAATATAAATGAAAATTTGGGTTTACAGGTTTTTGGGTTGAAGGATTTTTGTATTCATCTTTGTAAAAAAAGTCTTTAAAATGCATGTTTTTCAATGTATATTATTGTAAGCTTTGTAAAGTATATAACATCCTGTTGTACATTGTCCAAATGTCATTGAACATTAAATATTCGATTACTACGATATTTGCGAAATGCGATATTACTATGTTCTTGCAATATTATCACAATTTTTAATTTATAAGTGTTTTCTTTTGTTTTCTTAGGATTTTGCCGTAAAAGTGAACCTAGTTATTTTTCTTATGCTTAACGCAGTGTAGTAGGTATTTAGCCTTTATCATTTTTACCTATAATTTTAAGAAATATCTTATATTCGTATAAATTTTCATGTAAGTAATATTTTTTGAATTTCCTAATTTTTTATGCTCAGAATATGTTTCCTATGGTAAATTTAAGACAAATTTTATTTTTATTGTAACTTTATATCTAGTGACAAACTAATATGATGTGATGGTGTTTGAATCTACAATTTGTGCCAAGAACAATTATAATTATTATTGAAAACTTAGAAATGAGGAGAACTGGTTGAAAGATAACAAAAACTAACTAAACTAGTTTTGATAAGATATTAATTAAAATAGTGTTACAGGAAAACTCACAAAAAAAATCAAACGCGTTTTTTTATCAAGCAAGAAAATGTGAAAACCCTAGAAAATATGTAGATAAATGTATATCGAAATGTATACGTGTGCGAAAAGTGCGTACTTCGCTAACTTCGAATTAATGGTGTGAAGGTAATTAAAAAACACTAAATTAGCGTTAGTAAGATTTAGATCTCAACGAACAAGCTCATTATTTCTTGCCAGAAAAATAACTTTTCGGCCAGTCTGCTCATATCTAAGTTACAGAAAAGTAAAAAAAACAGTGAATACATTTATATCCTACTAATATTATAAATGTGAAAGTTTGTAATGATGTTTGGATGTTTGGATGTTTGGATGTTTGGATGTTTGGATATTTGGATGTTTGGATGTTTGTCCCTCCTTCACGGTCTAACCGTTGAACGGATTAAGCTGAAACTTGGTACATAGATAGGTTGCATCCAGGAATAGGACATAGGATACATTTTATCCCGATTATAGGTTCCCTTGGGACGAAATCAATATTTTGTTTATCGACTTTTCCGCGGGCGGAGCCGCGGGCATCGTCTAGTCTATAATATAGTAGATAAGTAGTTTGTTATTCTAGTCTATCATATGAATTTTTCTGCCATTTTCATTTGGAAAACATGCCATCTAAAAATTTCCTATGAAAACAAATGCGATACATGTTTACGTTTACCAAAATTAAATCTAAAAGCGGGTATTTTTTTAAATAAAATTAAGTTTTTTCTTAATTTAGAATTTAACAAACATTAAAAAAATCATTAAAATTGACTGAATGTTAAAATTAGCAAAATTTTTAAACAAAATGTGAAGCTATATAGTAGGCAAATATTTTTATAGTTACTCAAACTAATACCGTCGTCCACTGGAAATTATATTTTTATTTTAGTATGTATGTACTCGAATTGTTAAAGGTCCATTTTAGTGAAATTTTTGATTGTATTAGTTGAAATATTTAAATGTTATTTAACGATTAAAAATTTAGCTTGAAGATAAAAGATAAGTTTAGGACTTATCTATTACGTTAAAATACAAGACTATGACTATGCTGTATGCTGCAAATTATTAAAATTAAAAAATAAACAGGGCACTTTTTGGGCCCAAGTTTTTTTTCGAAAATTCTTGCCATTTTTTTTTAATTACATAGAGTAATATTTTACTTATAATTTTTGGCGGGAAACAAATTTTAACTATAGCAACATTATAAAGCTAAGTTAATTATGAATATCTATCTTTATGTGCCCTTTAGATTATATTATTTTATTTAATCCTTGTATATGCGCCTTGTAATGGGTTTTGAATGTATTCTAAGCCTATTGAATACATATAGAAAAAAATAAATAAAAATACGCATAATAATTAAGTAATCGTGCACAAAATAAAAAGTTTAAATTGCATAGGTGCTTGTGTTATGTCAAATATTATTTAAATACATATACTATTTTATATAAATATATAAGCAGTTGTGTTTGCAAGTTATTCTATATTAAATATATCATCAAATATTATCAGTTTTTTAGTTTCTAACATTTTGTACAGTACTAATATAACCCCATATTAATCAATAACAATTTACAGAAAAGCACAAAGTTTTTGCTTTATTCTTTGTGAGTACGTAAATTGATCTTCCATTGCGAAAGTTATTCTGTATAATCACAGTAATATTATTATTATTTTATACATACATACATAATAATATATTAATTTCAAGATAGCTCTGAAAATAATATCGCTTTTATTACAATAATAATTATAATAAGCACACATGATTGTGATTATGCATACTTGACTATCTTATTACATTTATGATAGAGGACATGTGGAAATTTTGTTGTTTCATATTCCCTTGTTAAAAGAATTTATTTCTGTATTTTATATATATAATTATTTTTACAGTAGATAGTTACTATTATGTAACAAACATTATGCTATTTGTTGTAATATTTTTCACGAAGAATGTGTGTTAACAGTTCAATATAATATTTGTAGATAGGACCATAGGGCTAAAGTTTTTCGTTTCATATATTAGGCTAGAGCAGTTAAAATAACAATGGCGTAGGATAAAATAATGGCTGTGAAATAAATGTTAATAAGTCATTTTCAGCCCTTTATCAACTTTAGTATTGGATAAAATGTTTCATATTTTGTATAAACATTAATTGCTATGTAAGTATGTATTACTTAAGCATATGCTTATTATTATGTGTGTATAAACTAAATATATATACGAGTTTAAGTACACTTCTAATTCGTTGCGCACTAAACTCTACCTATATGCATATAAAGTAACTTAGATTTGTTTGAAGTTTTCTTCAATTTGTCCTAAGCGATATAAGTATAACTTTTCTAACTATGTACTGCGTTGCTATCAGTAACTGGCTACTTTCTTGAACTTAAATAATTTACCTCAATAACGCAGCAACACTAGCTCGATCTCATCTAAACGTCCTGAGTTAATAACCCGCGTTGGGCGCCAGTTTTGTAATTAATGTTTGTTGGGATTTTTCAAAAATTATAAGAATCCGTTAACATTTTACATTTGTATAAATAATATTTAATTTTAATCGATTTCTTACATTTGATTTAAAACGATTCAGTATTAATAACAGAGACACATACATAATTATGTATAACATACATATACATGTAACAGCAGGTATATAAACTTTCTGTGAATCAATATTACTTATAGAATTTTCTAGTTTAAGCGTAAAGTCAGACTATTCGTGTATTCGGATATTTTTTATTCACAAGGCTGTAAAAGTTTTAACTTTGCCGCTTCGATGGTCGCTTACTATTGCCATAGAGTAATACACCATTAATTTGTTGTAGATGCAATCGAGCTGAGGTTGCCGCGTTATACCTCTAATATACGACTAAAGTTTCCTAATCTTAATTAAACTCATAATTTTAACCAATATGGTATTGTATGATAGTGCATGTAAACATTTCATTATTGTTATTTAATTATAAGGGCTTTTTGTAACTCTAATAGAATATAGACTATGTAAATATATCCTTTTAACACGCACATATAATTCGCTCAAAAGGCTTTCTCTTGTGATTTGCTTTGCCTTTTAGGAATTCTATCCTACATAATTCTAAATACAAACTAGTAGATTTTATATAACTAGTTGAATATGAAGCGTGGCTTCTGTTAAATAATTTTTATTTACTAAAATATATAATTATATAGTTATGGTTTATGACCCTAATTTTTTATATCCTTGTGAACCCAATGGTTTTAATGTTTAGATTAATTTATTTTTACATTTTATTATAAAAAAATTGTAGTTTTCTGTCGCCTCTTGTAATATAAATTTTTCGAGATCTGGTAATTTGTAAATGTTGTTAGAAGTTGGTTGTACCAGACAGGTTATGTTATAAAAGTCCAATGCGTACAGCCTTGCGCAACTGTAGGTAAAATTAAAGTTTAATTACAATTATTTTTATAGTATTAATTAATTTTATGTGTCGTCTACAAATATTTTACAATTTCTTAGTATATTATCAAAAATGTACAACAATGTTTGTAAATGTAGTCAATGTATTGATACTTTGAAATTTAAGAATTTATGAATTAGACACAATTTCCACTCTCGCATGTAGCTAGGTACATATTCATAATGTTATTCTCTTAGGCCTAATTACTTTACCTCTAAACTTTCCTGTTATTAACTACTAAATTGCCAAATGATCCTTCCAGTCTATAAATTTTGTTTACCTTGTTACTATGTTAAAGTAAATAACATAAACACTGAATAAAATTATAAGTGACATTTTCAGGTTGCTATAATATATATGATATAGAAGTAAAATGTTAACGTAACAAATATAAAGGATTAGAAAGTATGGAACAATTCAATAACAGATTTAATGAGTATACAAGATTGATCGAATGTTAAAGAAATGTATAGATACTAAATTCAAGCCACTGAATTGATCTGTACTTTGTAATTAGCACTACACAATTGCCCCGATAAATTTATTTACTTCAATATTTAATGAAAAATTAACTTTCGACCCATTGAAATAAACACTAATTCGTTAACAATAATTATTTACGGATTGACATAATGGAAGCTAGGAAGGACAAATAATCTTGAAATTTCCCTCGCAGTAGAGACATAGGCTTGATACGCTTGATACTACAAAATATTAATGATACATTTCGCTGCTATTGTAAATAATATTTTTATAAACTGTATGCGCATATTAAAGGTACATATCTAAGAGTTTACACATCAAACTTGCTGACCAAACTCGATAATTACTGCCCAAGCGAATGGAAGTTATCTAAACAATTAAATGATTAGGGGAAGGGGACAAAAAATGTGACACATGACAGACATGCGTAATGGGGTACTTACATAGTGTAATACGTACTTTAGTGTACTACTGTTGTTCGAGTGCTGACGAAAATCGTATACACGAAAGCAATTGATACTACATTAGTCATCTACCTGTAGCTTCTTTGGTGTGTAAACTCTGATGAAAATTGCATATTCATGTTGAATTAGGCATCTACACCCTATGTTTCTACTGCCCAATTCATGCTAACCTCTTACAGTTACTATTTTACATTTTGTTAAATTTACAGTCGTGTTCAAATAAATTTTCTAAAAATTATCTTTGTAATGTGTTTTATTATACCTCTTTGCTGTTCCTCATCTGTCCAACTATAACTAACTATAAATAGGATATTTTCTGACTTTTATTTCATTGTTACAACCTAAAAAGGTGTAGGTATCTAGTTAGATCAATGATGGTTCTATATTCGCCTTTCGCCTATAATAACATCGCTGACGTCTTAAAATGAACCAGTAATTACTTATTTAGATCTTCAGATTAAATTCTAAACACGAAAATCAAACGCCGCTCGACTTTTCAAACATTTATTAGCTTAAATTACTACACGTTTAAGTTAGATATATTATGTGCTGCTTGTAGATCTATGTGAATCTATACTTGCTTATCGTTTTCCAGAGCTTCTGAAGGAGAAATAGGTTTGGAACCGAACGGATACAGATCGATACTTTGCACGTGAGCCCTAACGGATACTCCTGGAGGTATACCAAAATAATCCTGGCCTATATTCTTAATGATAGTCGTGCCAGGCTTAGTTTTTTGTATGTCAAAACCTACAGCAAACTCTGGAGTGCTACCCTTGCCGGCGTCATAATCGCCGTCATGAATATCGGGTCCCTGCGAAGGTTTTAGTGGAACGTACGGTTTCTTCGTCGGCCTAAAAGGTTTGTTGGTCGGCCGCCATGGTTTGCCTGCAAGTTGTAATCATTACTAAGTTCTTTGTGCTTTCACGCTGTGCTTGGTGCCTTTAGGTGTTGGTGTAATAAAAACCAGGTTTTTGGTGAACAACTTTATTGCGATCAAGCAATCTCTTTAAATTTTCCAAACAAGTGCATACTCGAACCTACTGTGCATAGATTGTACTTGTGATCTTGTTTCTTTCATTTATGTTATGATCAGTCCTTCGTTAAGATAGAACTCGGACGTTTATTGACTGCTCCTTATTGAGAGAGATATATTTGGCATTAATATTATTGGTAATAAAAGAGTTTTTGTTTGCTCAGACTGTCCTGAGACTTTGTCATTAGAAACAACAAGATCACCAAAGTCAATCGATTCCAATCATCCGTGCTATGCATCACCTGGTCCTTGAGTAGGATTAGAGCTTCCAAAATTCGATACGTCTTCGTCCACATATCCTACATCTTCGCCTCCTGATTGCTGTGTATATGTTGGACCTTGGTTGTAATCTTCTCCAGGGCCTTCATCAGAACTGCCTATTGGAGGAGGGCCAGCGCTGGGGCCAGGGTCTGGTCTGTCTGGGTCTGAAGCTGGGAAAGGTGGTGGCTTAACGTGACCTGATGCTGCCGTACCGTCTGGTCCTAGAGAAATATAATCAATTAGAATGCAATTATTAACGTAGAAATTGGCATTTTCTTCTTCCTTTAGATAAATAAAAATAAGGCATGCAAATAGTTTAATACTATAATCCTAAACGGGTGTTAACAAGTCTTGGGACTGAATAAGACAAATAAAGCATACCTACTTCCGAAACTTGGGTATTTTAGATAGATATCTTTGAATTTTGTTGCGTATAATTCACAGCTCCTTAGATTACATTAATTATTTTTAACATTGAAAGTACCTTTGAAAACGTCATCACTGACTGTTTCATCTGGAGAATACGATGGTCCCGCTGAACTTCCACCAGATCCAGAGTTCACAAAGGTGGGATCATATGCGCTAGGAATCGTAGGGAAATACGGAGGGATAAATGGATCATTACTGTTCTTGACGATCCGGTAACCTATGCCAGGACCAGCGATATAGTGCACCGTTCTGAAACCAGAAAATAATTATAGTCAACATCCGAAAATTAAAATTGATGTCTTTCTAAAAGGTAAGTATGTAAATATGCTGTTACCTCTGTACACCTTTGTCGTCCAGGAACGTGTATGATCCCCTGACATTACCGTGGGAGTCACTGCTTTCTGATCTTCTTTGATCTGGTCCAGCGGATATAAACCTATCGAATTCAAAAATATTAATGATTTCCTTTATGAATGTTAAATGTTTACAAAGTTATATGTAAAAAAAAACTTAAAAGTAAAATAATCTTAAAAATATATTAATTTTTTTTATTTAAGCAACCGTGATCGGGAATTATATAATACGAAAATTTTTGGTTAATCTCCATTAGATTTTACTAATTAAAGTACAATTGTACCACTATTAGAAATTGATTCAAATTAATGCTGACAAGTTATTCAAATTCTAAATTTGTAGGTACCTACAACTTTAGCTACCTGCAGTACAAATTAAAATCAAATCAAATGGTACCTGTATCTGTAACTGCATTTATAACTGTACCTACATATTTGTATCCCTAATGTCTAAGGTCGTGGTATACTTCATCTATAGATAGTATTCCATACCTATAAGATCCATCTAAGCCACGTTGCACAGCAGTACGACCTCTAGGTCGCGCTTCACCCCTCACTAGTGGAGCGCGGTGGAAAGGAGTGCCGATGACGCCAGGGTTATCAGGGTGAGCTGACGACACGTGGAAACCAGTGTCTCGCCCCGCTATGTATGTGACGTCATGACGCTCTCCGATGTCGTCCACGAAAGAATAATGTCCTGATGGTATGATAATTTTTTTTTATCATTTTACTTAATAATTGCTGTTAATGTGTAACATAAAATATTTATCTATTTTAACTGAATAAAACTAAAATAATTTTAATAAGATGTGTATCACAGTCATATGTCTTTTTTAAAAGATTAACTATTTAATTTTTAAAAGTGTTGGTATTTAATCGAATATAAAATAATTATCAGGAAATATAATATTTCTTAAGCACTCCCATATAAGCTTAATTTAAAACCTTAACATACGTTAAAATATTCTTGACAACTGTAATCAACTAACCTTTCACATCTCCTCTGCTATCAGCATTTTCGTTCTTGGAGTAGGTCCTAGTGTCAAATTTGAATGCGTAGCTAGGATCTTCGTTAGGATCAAAAAATGGGTCATCCTTGTTCCCTATAGGACCACGCGGCCGTTGATCTAAGTCCAGCTTCCGATGAACATTAGGACCCTTAGCACGGAACCTGAAATGTTTTTAATAAAAACGAGAGTACCTATACTTTAAAATACTTATCTAAAACTGAATCGCTACCAAATTCTATTTGGATTCTACAGAATAAACTTGTATCTTTGAATATTTTGATAGGAGTTCCTCAGGGTAGAATATTAGGTCCACTGAATTACTATTACTATTAAATTAGCTATTTCGAAAGTTTTTCTATGTTTTCTTACCCTCTTGGTCCAGCTGTATAAATGGTTTCTTTGACAACGTCAGTTCCTGGTTCTCTTGCTCCGAACCGACCTCCTACTACGCCGTTTGCTTTACCATTAGCTATATGATAACTTCCTCCTCGGTCTTTATTTGTGTATCTGTTAATTAGGGAAGTTAGTGTAAGTTAAAGGTACTACGAATGATCCCTTAAAATTTGTTTTTTTTTAATAATTTTTGGTACTTCTATTTGTTTGTGTATATGATTGTAAAAGCATGTTTAAATATTTGTTTTTGTATATTTTTACTGTATTTATTTAATTTATTGACGTAACATACCTAATTAATAGACTACATGACAGCCTTAAAAAATGTTCAATTCCAATAGACTTCTAAAATTTTCATAATTTAATTTTCATTCTAAAATACATTAAAATGAAAAACTAAAATGAAATGAAATTTTAATTACAAACACACAATTTAAACAAGATTTCAACAAATAAAAATTATTACAAAACCAGGTCTAGTCTGTAGTTAACTCTAAATGGAATAACTTAAAATATCGCAAATCAATTGTAGTATCATTTAAAGCAATAGGTAATTAAAAAATATGATATAAAATTTTATAATTACAGTAAGTAGGAAATCTACATTTGTACGTAAAAGTGGGAACAAATTAAACTATTTCGATTTAAGTTCGTATTGAGTTCACACACAAGCTTTTAAAAATAGCGATTAGGTAGTAACCGTTAAGGTTAACAAGTAAGTATATAAATTTAACTAAAACTAGTATATAAATTAAACTAACTAAATTAATTATAATTGTTTACAATATATTTTCTAAATCACTACAAAAAGTTATAGTGACAGTGTTCCACTAGAAAAAAAATTAAGTGATTTAATTGAAAATTAAGAGCATATAATTTAAAAAATTACAGCACCTAATTAATAAATTTTTATGTGTAATCTATTGCGCACACATAAACAAATTTATTTTTATCATTTCTATCTCATCGTTAAAAAATAAAAGCAAATTTTTATTTAAATTCTTAACCTAGTAAGTCTAAACAGAGTCAAAAACAATTTACCCAAAGTCAAACGATCCATCCGTGTTGACACTGTTATAATCTCCATCATTAGTCCTAGATTTCCCAGGAATGACCTGAGTCCTGGTAATGACACACAAACACAATAAGAGCACACTAGATGTCCAATACATTGTGACACTTAATTTAATTAATTCTCATTTCTTTACACTCCGACTTGAGGCGAACACACGCAAACTTTGACTATGGAAGTAAAAAACAAAGGCTCTTTTATATAAGGCGCTAAAAATGAGCGTCCAACGGGCTTATACTGCGTGAAAACGACCGGACATCATTGTTATTAATATTAGGTCTGTGCGCTAGTGGTAGATATGCTATAGGAGACTATAATCTAAGTACTATTGACTAAAAGACTATACAGACATTCTACTGCAGTAGGTATATTTTGTTTTTTATAGTTTGGTTAATCTCTTTGTATTCCAAATCATATACTCCCGACTCACAATATTCATATGCCTTCAGTAAATGCTCATTGTATTGGACATCTTTTCCTATGGATAAAATGTCTAATTCTTTGGTTTGGACAGTGGTTTGGATAAATTAAAATATAAAACGAATCGGAGACAATAATAACAACTTAGAATAATTAACTTTTGGAAAGCTAAAGAATTCGATAACCTCTAGAAGTCAAAGATGACGGTGACAATGATTATATTTATTAAACTAAAGAAACTGTCATAGAACCTAACAGTAGGTACAGTGAATTAAAATCCAAGTTTACATTTTTGATCGATAAATTACTTTACATTAGTTAAATGTACCTTATTAGTAATACATTGTGATCTTAGCCTAATAAAATATCTATAAGATCTAGCTATATGATATGTGTGCGAAATATTGTAGTTATAGCTTAGCTTCATCTGTGTGTCTGTAGCTAGGAGATGAATCGGCTGAGATGCGAGGGCCACTACATCCTCTTTTCCGTCTGTACCAGGAACGTAATCTGCTTGTCTATTAACTTGTTTACGTTTTACCACGTAAGGATATAATCATGACGTAATTAGGCATTCTTTACTGAATTGCTAATTTATTCTGTAAATTAGAATTTGAATGACGTATCAAGAATTGGTACCCCTCGTCTGCTGTAAAAGGTCTTAACACTAACCGCTATAATCGATGTCTTATCTGTGGTTTAATAAGATTAATTAAGACAAGGAATAAACTCTAACTTACTCTTAGTATAAAAGTTAATCCTGCGATTAGTTAATTCGAGTGAATCAGTCCATCCGTGTATAAAGAGATTTTTATTAATGAGGTGGGTAAAGATTAGGTTTGTGATTTGGAGAAAATCCTCAATTTATGCATTTCATTCTTAAGTGAAAGTGATGTTATGCTGAGACTGAATAATGTAGTATAAGCGTTATTATTCTAGGCGTATGATAGTTTATAAGACTATCCATATCTCTTTTTTCTTTATTAAGTATTCAAGTCCATAGTCGATGAGAATTTTATTCATATTTTAACTTCAGTATTCACAGACTTTATTAGACAAAATAACGTAGGCAAAGTTTTTGCGCCGCTAATTAAAAGGAAATAAGTGCGAAATAAAACAAATGCGTGTTTCAAGGGCTACGGTGTGGTGTGAGGCGGGAAGCGCCTCATGTTCCAATATTAACGAATCTAACGCATTAATAGCTGCGTCCGGCGTTTGTTTCGCTTCCTAGTACGAGCCTTCGCATCTTGCTCAACACTGTAATAAATGTGATGAGATGAGATCGCACTGACATTGGTTCCATTGCACTCTGGATATTGAAAACAATAATTATTAATTCTAGGAGATATTAAAAAGAATTAAGAGTATATAAATTCTTAACCGGATCAGTTTTTTCAATGCAAGTTTTTATACTAAACTGGCATTTATGCAATAGTATCTAACTACATAATTATTTTATTTTAAATAGCTAATCACAAACTATTTAAATAAAATAAATTCCCATTAAAAATATTATAAAAAAAATTAAATTATCTTTGTATTTGTCATTCGACTGCAATTTTCAGAACAATATAAGTAGGTAAATATATGAGAAAGAAAAATTAATCAAAATAAAGCATCAAGTCAATTGACGAATTAATGAAAAGATGAAGAAATCAATAGTAACTTTTTCTATAGAAGCAATAGAACTTAAAAAAAAGACAAACAGAAATAAATCAATGGAAACAGTGTCTCCTGAGCCGGTGCAGTCACGGCTCATGATGTCGAGATGTAAAGCACGCTTTAGTTGACCTCTTGATCACAGCCTGATTCAGTCATCAATTCGGCAGCGGCAGGTCAACTTATACTGGTTACGTCTTCATTTACATACGTCCTTCCACCCAAAGCATTGTTTCAAAAATTCTTAGGATCACTTCGTATCTCAAAAATGTTATAATGAAATGTTTTATTGATAGCTTGTTTTGTGGTTGTCGTTTCAAAGAGTTTGTAGTAAATTAGGTTGTAAGTGGTAGATGATTTGGAAGTTAATTAAATGTAGTACTTAATTATTAATTTAGTTTAACTTCGTATTTCGTAGTATTAGTAAATTTTTCGCTGTGATTTATTCGTGTATTATTAGAATCATAGTTATTTTGCTTTGTGTCGTTATGCTTTCTTACTTATGTCATTGATACATTTAAAATATACTAAGAATGTGTATGGGAATTTGGTATTAATCATTTGCCTGTGAATTAAATCAGTGTTGATCAGCACTAGGTTTAAGTGAACTTTTTATTTCTAAATTTCAATATTGTTGCAATGCATAATGCATAATGGCGGGATTTTCACAGATTAATCAGATATGACTTCAAATCATATTAGGGACTTAATTGTAATTAGGTACCGTTGCGTTCACATGAGAGCCATATGAAAGGGCTGTAATTTTATTGAGTTCGTTTTCGCATAATCCACATCATGTACTAAAGAAATCTGATATCTTTTAAAGATTTCCGTAAGAAGACAAAAAAAGCAGTTTTATCTTCAGAAACATAAACTGTTAGATTTGCAGGTACCTAAGACTATATTTTGTTCAGATCCAAGATTAAAGATTAATTTTTAGATAAAAACCATATGATAGAAGCTTTTGGAAGTTACTAGATTTTTAAAATATCATTTTTCGTTTTTACCACCAGACTAAACATCACCTTACTTATAGTTATCACCTGATTTATGTCAATCTCAGATAACTTCCATCACACGACGTTTCTTGATGGCATTTCTAATCCGTATTTCTTTGGTATTTCCCAA
This sequence comes from Lerema accius, assembly GCA_001278395.1. Classification (NCBI taxonomy): domain Eukaryota; kingdom Metazoa; phylum Arthropoda; class Insecta; order Lepidoptera; family Hesperiidae; genus Lerema; species Lerema accius. Next base: position 1,297,097 of record LGAG01000591.1, read on the forward strand.
TATCCGTACGCAGTTACGCACTATGCTTTACATACAAAAAATCAGATTGAGGCAAGTAGTGGCTTTGGTCTCGATATCGGCTGCGATCGGCTTTTAGTTTAACATTGAATGGCTTTTGTTGGATGTTGCATCATACTGATACGGATATGATAGGCCCCATCCCCATAGAATGATGGATATGTAGTCTGTTTTATTCTTCAACTGTTCATTGTTTCGTTAGGCCCTATAATTTGAATGTTTTTATATCACTAGTATGGAGGCATTAAATTAGTCTATTGATTATCAAGAACTGTTTTTTTTTCCATTCAGAAACTGATAACAGTCATCATTACCAGTAATATCAATTAGTTTTTTGATTAACAAAAAAAAACTAGCTTAAAAATTGTAAATTGAAATGTATAAAATAATGGAATTAAGGACTTATAATATTTTTGAGTTCTTTGTTAGTAGGTATACCTAACCGCAGTATATAAACCCCAACAACTTCTGCCTTCGTGGCCTACGCTAGACAAAAAGTAATGTCTTTCGAGCCTATGTATGTCTATTTCTTTGGTACGCTCTACATCCCAAACGTTTTGACAGATCTTACATGCGGTGCCATTTTATATGCGTCCATTGTAGAAATGATACAAATTAATTTTCTTGTTTCTTACAGCATTACCAACCTCCAAAAAAGTTGTAGCAATGGAGTACTTCGTTTACCATTTTATTTTAGTTCGTCATTAGCTACTTTATTACCAGGTACTTAGATTGCTACTTTCAGCTATTGATTCCAAGTTACATAAGGATTAACCTTATAAAGTCGTTCGTCGAGGTCTATTTTTACAGCTTGATCATTTACTCCTTGATTGATGTTTGAATAGGAGTGGTAATCACAGGTGGCTCAAGGCGGCTTGGTACAGCACAATGGAGTCGCGAAGGGCATCTCTCATCTTCACGGCGGGTGCGTTCGGTGCGGTCACTTATTGAACGGTTTTTGTATCGGTATGAGGTTAATTTAACTGCTACAGTCATTTGCATCTAGTTCCTAGAGTTGTGAGAGTTCCTCCTAGTTAGTGGGAGACACGTTCAATCTTTCTTATTTAGGATTATTATATTCCTTATGGATACCATTTTGGGCGCTGCACGTAGGTAATAGTTTTCATCTCTGACTTTCTAATAGCAACAACTATACCTACGTATCGCATTCGTTAATAGATGATCATATTTTCAGTATAATTACTTGTACCCTTAACTTCTCAATATCAGTTCTAGACAGGAATTTAAACGAGACCTAACAAAACTGTAGATTATCGTGAGGTTCCGTGTCATAGTCAATTTTTACGTCACCACATTAATTCAAGTTTAAAATCATAAGCAAAGCAGGAACTTGTAAAGTCTGCGCAACACTAGGTATACTAATAATATAAAGCTGAAGTGTTAAAATATTATTTTGGTGTAAGATAGTCCATTTATCGAGGAAGGCTATAGGTTACCTATATAACATCACGCTAAGATAAATAGGAGACGAGCAGCAACAAAAAATATTGCGAAAACGGCAAAATAACGCGGGCGGAGTCGCCAGCGATTACTAATCCTACTAATATTATAAATATGAAAGTTTGTAAAGATGTTTGGATATTTGGATGTTTGTCCCTCCTTCACGCTCTAACCGTTAGACTGATTAATCTGAAACTTGGCACACAGATAGTTTGCATCCGGGAATAGGACATAGGATATAATATATTTTATTCCGATTTTAGGTTCCCTTGAGATGAATCCTATATTATTTTAACTACTCTTCTGCGGGCGAAGCCGCGGGCGACGTCTAGTAACAACATAAAGTTCAGGACTTTCCGAGCTGTCTTGTTAGGCAAAACTGTGTAATTAATGGCCAAGGAAGACCCTTATCTCGTCTATAACATTACACAATTGAATTTAGTAGGTAAACACAAGATTCGACTGAGGTCGTGGGAAGATGGCTGGACAATCGTGGTTGATAGCGATCGTCAATTTTGTTCGCGCTTAGTATTGGACGTGCGTTATGAGACGTGATTATGAGATGCTAGCTCTCTGTGTGAAGCGGTGACTGTGATGTTGGTTTCTTTTGTTCAAAACTAATTGTAAGGAAGCGGAAACGAAAATTAACAAAACTTTTTTGATCTGTCTTCGTATCGTGTTTTGTTATCGACTGTAGTTGGTACAATAGTAAAGTTTGTTTGTTTAAGGCTTGGTGATGTCTTCCCTGCA